>JAXLNO010002470.1:0-39083 GCA_038087875.1 Malacoraja senta | reverse complement strand
ATCTGGCCAGAGGGGAGAGAGGGGAGAGAGGAGAGAGAGAGAGAGAGAGAGAGAGAGAGAGAGAGAGAGAGAGAGAGAGAGAGAGAGCGAGAGAGAGGGAGAGAGTGGGAGAGGGAGAGCGAGTGGAGAGGGAGAGAGTCGGAGAGAGAGAGAGAGAGAGAGAGAGAGAGAGAGAGAGAGAGAGGGAGAGGAGAGAGGGGGAAAGAAAGAGAGGGAGAGAAGGAGAGAGAGAGGGGAGAGGAGAGGGAGAGAGGGTGGGGAGAGAGAGAGAGGGAGAGAGGAGAGAGAAAGGGAGTGAATGAGAGAGAGGGAGAGAGAGAGGGAGTGATGTAGAGAGAGATAGAGAGCGAGAGGGGAGGTGGAGGGAGATCTTGGATCTAGAACACAAAGTCCTGGAGATCCTGATCTAGCACCAGGTTCCAGAACAGATCCTCTGACATCACCTGTTGCTAAGGGGAGGTGGGGGACCTCTGATTAGTCGCTGTATACCCCCATACAGTGTCATCTGTTGCCGGTGGGAAGGGGGCTACTGATTGGCCGAAAGGGAAGCGGAAGATCCAATCCGATTGGCTGCCGCACCCCATCGTGACGTCATCTGTTGCCAGGGGGGGGCGGAGCGGAGAGACTGCGCCCGCCCGCCTCTGGGATGGATGCGCTCAGGGCGCGGATTTATTCATCAGCCGAAGCACTGAGGTGAGCGGATATTTCACCGCGCTCTTCACCTGCTCCCTGAACTTGGACTGGGTCACCGCGTAAATAAATGTGTTGGTGCAGCAACTGAGATTACTCAGCAAATACCCGACGTTGCTAAAGATATATTGAGAATCATTCAGGTCATTTCCAATTCCTGTGATCTGATAATAGACGAATTCTACAACCGTCGTCAGCCACAGGAGGATGAAGCTGCCGGAGATGGTGAGGAGTAAAACCACAGACCTCCTCCTGCTCTCCATCTCCGGGTCACTGCGGTTCTCCCCCTTGCTCTCACCCCTCAGCCCCTTACGGACCCGACTGGCCACTAAAATGTGGCGGACTGTCAGAGCGTTGAGCAGCAGGATTACAGAGAAAGGGAGGAGTGGAGTTAAAACCGTGTCGATCCAATCAAATGCCACCCACCCGGGGTCAGTGTAATAACTGCCCACCGTGTCACAGCCCCACGGGACATTGTCGATGATTCTCCAGGGTTCATTAGGGAAGTAGCGGGAAAGGTTTTCCACACAGAGCAGAACGCCGGCTGTTGCCAGAACCACAGCCGCAGTTTTCCCGCTGCAATATTTAGTTTTCAGCTTCTGGCAACAAATGGCGAGAAAGCGATCAAAGGTGAAAGTGACGGTGAACCAGACAGAACAGTCTGTAGCTGCGGACTTCAGTACATAGTTAACTGCACACAGGGGTGATGGACAGGAAACTCCAATAAAAGTAATGATATCGGATCCGATACAAAATGACCTCGGTAATGAGGACCAGTAGATCAGCCGCTGCCATGGCCACCAGGTAGCGAGTGGTGCAGGTGGAGAGGCCGCACTTTCCCCGGGACAGGATCACAATCGCTACTAAATTCACTGCGGAAAGACAAGGGAACGGACACTGGGCATTTACTCAACACGGTCTCCGGAGCTGAACACCGGCTCGACTTTCAGCTCAAGATCAGGAGTGTTGGAGTCGGTGCGCGGCTGCTGCAAGTTTAACAATGTCAGAACCGGCTGCGACGGTGCCCGACCTGCCTGCCTGCTTCAGGGGAGAAGAGATAAAGCGACGGGCGGGCGGGGTAAAGGGCGGGGAGGGAACGAGTAGCCACCCACCCGCTACAATAGGCGTAATGGTCCTTTCTATAGTGAACCCTGCTGCTGCTCACAGTCTGTGATGGGGCCGCTTTCACAGACTTAACCGTGAGCGGCCGGCCGCGTTTAACCAGGGCTCTGGGAAATCGGCATCTGATGGGGACGGTGAGGCTTCCACAGGGACGGCAGGGACAACATGGAATCCGGCAACAGAGCGGCTCCGTTAATGGATTCATTCCACAGTGAGTTCAGTAGACAACAGGTGCAGGAGGAGGCCATTTGGCCCTTCGAGCCAGCATCGCCATTCAATGTGATCATGGCTGATCATCCCCAATCAGTACCCCGTTCCTGCCTTCTCCCCATACCCCCTGACTCCTCTATCTTTAAGAGCCCTATCTACTCTCTTTTGAAAGCATCCAGAGATCTGAGACAGAGAATTCCACACTCACCACTCATCACTCTCAAGCTTCCACTGAGGTTATCCCAATGGCTTCTTGATGCAAACTACTTCATCTATTGCATTATCCACAAACTCTGCCCTTCCAGAACCAGGTTAGCATTCAGCACAGATAAGGGAAATTATTCAGAAAGGACTTTACACAAGAGTAGACAAAAGTGCTGGAGAAACTCAGCGGGTGAGGCAGCATCTATGGAACGAAGGAAACAGGTAACGTTTCGGGCCGAAACCCCTCTTCAGACTGGAAATAGTTACCTATTTCCTTCGCTTCATTGATGCTGCCTCTCCCGCTGAGTTTCTCCAGCACTTTTGTCTACCTTCGATTTTCCAGCATCTGCAGTTCCTTCTTAAACACTTTACACAAGAGTGCAGCTCGTAGGAGCAGACGTAGGCCATTCGGCCCATCATGTCTACTCCGCCATTCAATCATGGCCGATATATCTTTCCCTCTCAACCCCATTCTCTTGCCTTCTCCCCGTAACCCCCCGACACCCGCACTAATCAAGAATCTATCACTCTCCGCCTTAAAACTATCCATTGACTTGACCTCCACCCCCGTCTGCCGCAATGAATTGCACAGATTCACCACCCTCTGTCTAAAGAAATTGCTCCTCATCTCCTTTCCAAAAGTAAAGGTAAAGCTGGGGAAAGAACGCACTACAATGGCCGCCATATCCAATCATCCCTGATATTCCTCTTTCTCTCCCTCCCCACACAAGGTGCCATTCACACTTCCCTCCTGAAGCAGAGGCCAATTGTTGCAAATGAGAGTCCACCCCTTCTGGTCCAGACGGTCGACGCAGAAAGCGGAGTAACTCAGTGGGACAGGCAGCATCTCTGGAGAGAAGAAATGGGACTGAAGAAGGGTCTGAATCCGGAACGTCACCCATTCCTTCTCTCCAGAGATGCTGCCCGTCCCGCTGAGTTACTCCAGCACTTTGTGTCTATCTTCGATTTAAACCAGCATCTGCAGCTCTTTCCCACACACGAAATCCAGACGGTGCCAGGAATGCAACCTATTATCCCCATGTAAGGACGGTGTGGCATATATGTACCAAAGCACAGAGACAGGGGGGAGTTAGTCGAGTTAGTTTAGACATACAGCGGCTAATCTCAGCAGACTCAAGATGGTGCAGGTGAAGTAACAACACACACACGCCGGTAGCTCCGCGGCCACTGGTTCAGGAGATCGATCCAATTATTGACCAACAGGCTGTGGGTGGAATCCGACTGTGACAGACAGACTCCACAGTGAGACACAGTGTCCACAAGAGCGACTGTTCACTCTGATCAGTAACTCAGACACAGTGAACTTCACAATATGAACCCCTCTCTCCCAGTCACACCGTTCCGGAGAACTGCCTGCCTGCCTGTCCCGAGCACTGGGACAACTCTGGGCAAGGTCCCACTGAAGGCAAGAAGAACATTCTAGTGGCTCCCGGCCGGCAGCAGTGAGAGAAAAAGAGGGTTAGCTTCAGCTGTCTGAAAATAAGAAAAAGCACAGCGTTAATTCACAAATATTTCACTGAGAGGATTGATATTCTTCACATATTCTTGTACAACGATCATCAGTTGGGAACTTGTAACATAATGAGAATCAGGCCAACACCAGTTAACACACGGATGGAGTTATAAAACTTGAATTGTTCTGCTCACTTACCAGGGACTCCAACGGCAGCAATGATCACGTACAGGATTTTCTCCACGTCGAAATATTCCCGCAGCTTTCCCCCCATTTCTCTGCCCAGCGACGTGTCCCCGTGAGCTACCGGTAATGTCTCGGAATGAAATGCTGGGGCAGAACATTCCTGGAGATGTTATAGCATTTTCCGTCTCCACCGGGACAGTGAAGTGTCAACAGAGTTTAAAATAGAGATTTAGAAATGATTCACAAACAGATGACATCAGCCAAGTGAAATCCCTGCTGAGACAGGTTGTGATTTATTCAGGGAATTGTTTGAGAAACTCCAAAGACTGGGAATTGTGGCGATAGATACTGAGGAATTGCAATTGGGAGCGACGGCATTGTTCCAGCAAAGGGGATATTCTTTCAAACTCCATCAGATCCAACTCTCCACCTCATGTTGTTTGTCTGATTTCCTTCAATCCGTTTCACTCAGCAAGGCAATGCCAAATTCCAGGGACCCTCTCAGGGCTTCTAGTGCCCAGTTTGAAGGTGGACTGGACTGGGCGACCTTTGTCCACAGGTTGAGGAATTAGTTCAACACATCACCTCAGACTAAAATGCCCCCCCCCTCCACTCTGCTTCACCACTCAATATGATCGCGGCTTCACTGACTGTGACCTCAACCCCACACTCCCGCTGACTGACCCCGGGAACCATTCACTCCCTGCTTGCCTGGAATAGATCTGACTATACCATGGGACAATACCATTCTCTGCGTTCCTTCATCATCTCTGTGGAGCAACGACCCAAAGACTCACGACACTCAGAGAACAGAAACATTGCCGCCTCAGACTTGTCCTCAACCTAAATAAAACAGCGAGTGATGCAGCACTTCTCCTTCCCCTCTTTCTCTCTCCCTCCATCCTTACTGCTGTCACTCTTTCTGAACTGTTACTCTCTCCCCTACGCTCTCTATTCCCCCTCTCTGGGCTGCCCTCTCTCCGCCCACTGATGGAGGGACACAGTGAGATAGTACTGATGGAGGGATAAAAATGGGGCAGAACTGACGCAGGGACACACTGTGGTGGTACTGATGGAGTGACACACTGTGGTGGTACTGATGGAGGGGCACACTGTGGTGGTACTGATTGTTAGGCGCTTCCCTCCCCTGGTGAAGGCTATGTACTTACCTTTCTCTGTTTCTTTCCCGAGTGCAGGCCTTGTGGCTATGAGTCTGGAATCAAGGGGTTAAAAGGCTCCTGTACCTGATTGGCCAAGCTGCGTCAGGTGACGGGTGACTCATCTGAAGCTTAAATACCAGAGGCTCCGAGGATTCTGCCCCTTCTTCGTCGACCCTGACTTGTGAGCTGACTGCTGGAGTGAGCTGCGGAAGGCCTGGCCACCTGGCATAGAACATTGTGTACTTTCACCATTACTTATTACGAAATATTGAATTGGGACGGATAAGGGCTGACCTTAGTGTTTTCGTGTATTTTGTTTCATGGTTATATCTCTTTAGGCAGGTTTTAGAGTCTCCGGTTCGACGGTCCATCACGTGGCTGGCTGGAGCGCTGTTAAATTGTTTGTCAGTCCATCCATATCCCTGACTGGGTTGTTTGAATCAGGTTTGGGTTTTGTGTTCCATTGAATAATTAAAAGTACTTTTGAACTTGAACCTGGTTTTTGAATTATGTTACGCGGCTCTGAAGTACCTGTATTCGGGAGTCGTAAGAAAATGGGGGCTCGTCCTACGTTTTGAGGACCCTAGCCGTTTTGGGTTTTTTTTTTTAGAAGGCTTCTGGTGAGTAAGGAAGTCTGTGTTGTGAGGGAAATTTTTCTTCCCTGTTTGTTGTAGCATTGATGCCCAGGGTTTAGCTGGTGGTTTGGTGCTACATTTGATATGGAGTTTAAAGGGAAGGACTTTATTGAGGCTCCTAGTCGGGAGTTGTTTGATAGATGTACGAAGGAGCATTTGATTTTTCTGGCTGAGAACTATGAAATGCCTATTAACCCACATTCGAGGAAACAGTCCATTAAATCGGTGTTGTGGGCTGCGTTGGTGGAGGGTGGGGTTTTGCCTGGCTGTGCAGACAGTCCCACACATTCTGTTCAGCCTGGTCAGGACATGGAGGCAGTCATTAGGTTGAAGGAGTTAGAGCTGGCAAAAGCAGAGGAGGAGACCAAAAGAGCAGAGATTCAGCTGCGTGGGGCTGAGGAGGAAACCAAGAGGGCAGTGATTAGGCTGCGGGAGAAGGAATTGGATGCCTCCCGGGTTTCTTCTAGGGAACGGGAGTTTGATGTGAGCAGAAATATTCGTTTGGTTCCACCGTTCAGTGAAAGAGATGTTGATAAATATTTCACTTTGTTTGAGCGTGTGGCTATATCACTGAAGTGGCCTAGGGACGTGTGGACCTTGCTATTGCAGTGTGTCCTTGTGGGTAAAGCACGGGAGGTGTACTCGTCTTTGTTTGTTGAAAGCAGTCTGGACTATGAGTGTGTGAAGTCTACAGTATTAAGGGCTTATGAATTAGTTCCAGAGGCGTACCGGCAGAAATTCCGGCGCTTTAGGAAGTTTGATAGTCAGACTTATGTGGAGTTTGCAAGGGAGAAGGAGTCACTTTTTGACAGGTGGTGCGCTTCTCAAGGAGTGAAGGATATTGGGCAACTGCGGGCCTTGATGATTATGGAAGACTTTAAGAACTGTCTCCCTGAGAGGGTTACTACTTACCTTAATGAGCAGAAGGCGAATGAGGTGTCTAAGGCCGCGGTGTTGGCAGATGAGTATGTATTGACTCATAAAACTGATTTTGTTGGGCGCTCCTATAGTTTTGGTGCACGGCCGGTTGATCGTGGTGGTGTCGCCGGACGCAGTGTCAAAGGTGTTTCTGTGCCTGCAAGTGGCAGCACGTTGATACAGGGGGGGGTCCAAGCTGATAAGGTTGATGGAAATTTGAGGGCTAACGAAGGTCCTGTGTGCTACTATTGTAGAGGGAGAGGGCACATGTTAAAGGCGTGCCCCGTTCTGAAGCAGAAAAATGCAAAGCCTGTGGCTTTGGTGGGTAAACAGAAGGCACCTGTGGTACCTGAGGTGCCTGAGTCTGATGAGTGTAGGAATTATTCTGCGTTCATCATGAATGGTATTGTTTCTCTGGAGGATGCGGGTGATAGAGTTCCAGTATCCATCTTACGTGATACTGGTGCTACTCAGTCCTTTATATTGGATAGTGTACTGCCGTTTTCTGGGAAATCATCGGTTGGGTCAAGAGTCCCTGTGGTAGGATTCGGGATGGAGGGCACGGTAGTGCCTTTGCATACTGTGAGTCTCGAGTCCGAGTTGGTTTCAGGCCGGGTAACTGTTGGGTTACGGCCGTGTTTTCCCGTTGGGGGAGTTTCTGTAATTTCGGAGAATGACTTGGCAGGAGGTAGAGTTTTAGTTACTCCTGAGGTGACGGCTGTTCCGATGGGGCAGAGTCCTGATAGATTGGCTATGCAGCATCCGAGGGTCTTCGCAGCTTGTGCTGTCACGAGGGCTATGGCTAAGAGCCAGGCGAAGTTTGGGGATGTAGTGGACCTGAGTGAGAGCAATTTTGGGGATCAGGATGAGGGATCCTGTGTTGTGAAGGGTGTTTCTGCATCTCAAGATGGGATAGTGTCTGGAAATGGGCCGGTGTCGCTGTCACGTGGCCGGCTGGTTGAGGAGCAAAAGAGTGATCCAGGTTTATCTGATCTGTTCGACTGCGCGGTGCCTGAGGGGGATATGGATTCCACAGCAGGGGGGTATTTTCTAAGGGAGGGCTTACTGATGCGAAAGTGGTCTCCCTTGGCTATATCTGGGCATGATGATTGGAGCGTGGTTGATCAGATTGTGATACCTCGTCAGTATAGGGACGAGATACTCTGTTTGGCTCATGATTGTCCTCTGGGTGGACATTTGGGGGTCAATAAGACGTATGACCGTATCTTACGGAATTTGTTTTGGCCAGGGTTGCAAAAGGACGTGAAACAGCAGTGCAGGTGTTGTCACATTTGCCAGGTGGCAGGAAAGCCGAACCAATCGATTGTTCCTGCGCCTTTATATCCAATCCCTGTGGTCGGTGTGCCGTTTGAGCGAATTTTAGTTGATTGTGTGGGTCCTCTACCTCGGACAAAAGTGGGCAACAAGTTTTTATTGGCAATTATGTGTGCGTCTACCCACTTTCCGGAGGTGGTCCCTTTGCGTAGAATTACTGCCCCTATCATTGTGAAGTCTCTCACTAAGTTTTTTTCGTCGTTCGGTTTGCCCAAGGTGGTGCAGAGTGACCAAGGTTCCAACTTCATGTCGAAGGTTTTTGGTCAGGTAATGAAGTTGCTTGGTATTAAGCATTGTTACTCCAGTGCGTATCACCCTGAGAGCCAGGGAGCTCTCGAGAGGTTTCACCAGACTTTGAAATCGATGTTGAGGATTTACTGCCTGGAGTTTGAAAAAGACTGGGATGAGGGGATTCATCTAGTTATGTTTGCGGTGCGTGAGGTCGTGCAGGAGTCTTTAGGGTTCAGTCCTGCTGACCTGGTGTTCGTGCATACTGTACGTGGTCCGTTGACGGTCCTAAAGGAGAAATGGTTGCAGGAGGATACTAAACGAAGTATTTTAGACCACGTCTGTACCTTTCGGTCTAGACTGAAGAGGGCATGCGAACTGGCAATGGGGAATCTTGCTTCTGCTCAGTCTAGGATGAAGGGGTGGTTCGACAGGAAGGCTTCTAGTAGGAATCTTTCTCCAGGTGACAAGGTCCTGGTGTTGTTGCCTATTCCTGGTTCCAGTCTACAGGCTCGGTATAGCGGCCCCTATCCGGTGGTTAAGAAGGTTGGTGAAAGGGATTAAGTTATTGGTACCCCTGATCGAAGGCGAAAGAGTCAGCTCTGTCATGTCAACATGATGAAGCAGTACCATGAGCAGGAGCCTGTGGAGGTTGATGGGGAGGTGCTGTGTCCTTCGGTTTCGTCTAAGCCTGTTTTGGCTGCAGTGGTGCTGCCCCTGACACGGGTGGTGATGTGGGTGAGGCACGGTTGTCGGAGGCAGTGACGCAGGGAAGGCTGTGTAACTCTGAGGCTTTGGAGTTGCTTCTCTTGCGGTTGTCGCATTTGACTGAAAGTCAGCGGGGTGATCTGCTGGCTTTGGTGGAGTCAAATGGGTCACTGTTCTCGGATGTGCCTTCTCAGACGTCTGTGTTGCAGCATGACATTGACGTGGCCGGTGCTGCGCCAATTAAACAGCATCCATATCGGGTCAACCCTGACAAGCGTCATCGTCTAGGGAGTCAGGTTGACTATATGCTGCGGCATGGCATTGCTGAACCTAGTTGTAGTCCGTGGAGTTCTCCGTGTCTACTGGCTACGAAGGCTAATGGGGAGGACAGGTTTTGCACGGACTTTCGGAAAGTGAATGGTGTAACTAAGCCGGATTGCTATCCTCTCCCACGAATGGAGGATTGCGTGGATCGTGTGGGAAGTGCATCTTTTGTGTCTAAGTTGGATTTGTTAAAAGGGTATTGGCAAGTTCCTTTGACTAGGCGGGCGAGGGAGATCTCAGCGTTCGTTACGCCTGATAACTTTCTGCAGTACACAGTAATGGCATTTGGGATGCGCAATGCACCGGCAACCTTCGAACGGTTGGTGAACACTGTATTGTTTGGTTTGTCCTTCTGTGAGGCATACCTTGATGATTTGGTTGTGTGCTCCAGGTCGTGGATCGAACACATCGGTCATCTGAAGGAGGTATTTCATCGTCTAGCGGAGGCAAAACTAACGATCAATCTGGGGAAGTGTGAGTTTGGCCAGGCCACGGTAACGTATCTGTGTAAGGTGGTGGGCCGGGGTCAGGTTCGCACTCTCAAGGAAAAGGTGGGGCATATTGTCGCATTTCCTGCTCCAACCTCGAGGAATAAACTCCGTAGGTATCTGGCTATGGTTGGGTAGTATAGAGGATTCTGTCCAAACTTCTCTGTGGTGGCTGCCCCTTTGACGGATTTGCTGAGTCCGATGGTAGCTTTTTTGTGGTCCGCAGAGTGTCAACAAGCCTTTGATCATACTAAAAGTCTTCTGGTGCGCGCACCTGTGCTTGCGGCACCTGATTTTGATCGTCCATTTAAGCTGGCAGTGGATGCTAGTGATCGTGGGGTTGGGGGAGTCCTTCTACAGGATGATTCAGATGGGGTGGAGCATCTAATTTCGTACTTCTCTAAGAAGTTTAATCGTCATCAGAAGTGGTACTCCACCATTGAGGAAGAACCCCTTGCTATTTTAATGTCTCTGAATCATTTCGAGGTTTATGTTGGCACCTCGAATGTCCCTGTCATCGTACTCACGGATCATAATCCGTAGGTATTTTTGAAAAGTATGAAGAATAAGAACCGGCGGTTAATGAGCTGGAGTTTGCAGCTGCAAGACTACATCTTGGAGGTCAGGCATATCCGTGGCAAGGATAATGTCTTGGCTGACGCCTTGTCGCGCCAGTGGAGTTTTAGCTCCTGAATAGTTTCTGGGATTTGGTGGTGTTTTTTCTCTCTTCTTCCAAAACTTATTCAGTATCTTTGGGTGGGGGGTGTTAGGCGCTTCCTCCCCTGGTGAATGATATGTACTTACCTTTCTCTGTTTCTATCCCGAGTGCAGGCCTTGTGGCTGTGAGTCTGGAATCAAAGGGTTAAAAGGCTCCTGTACCCGATTGGCCAAGCTGCGTCAGGTGACGGGTGACTCATCTGAAGCTTAAATACCAGAGTCATCCCAGGATTCACTCTCTCCTTCGTCGACCCTGACTTGTGAGCTGACAGCTGGAGTGAGCTGCGGAAGGCCTGGCCACCTGGCATAGAACTTTGTGTACTTTCACCCTTACGTGTTACGAAATATTGAATTGGGACGGATAAGGGCTTATCTCAGTGTTTTCTGGTATTTTGTTTCAGGGTTATTTCTTTTTAGGCAGGTTTTAGAGTGTCCGGTTCGACGGTCCATCACGTGGCTGGCTGGAGCACCGTTAAATTGTTTGTTAGTCCATCCATAACCCTGACTGGGTTGTTTGAATCAGGTTTGGGTTTTGTGTTATTGAATAATTAATACTATTTTGGAACTTGAACCTGGTTTTTGAGTTATGTTACGCGGCTCTGAAGTACCTGCATTCGGGAGTCGTAACACGCTGCACCATGCGTCTGACGTAATGACGCGCATGCGGCTGGACAGGGTCTTCTTCACGTAGTCACTCACTTGACTCCGAAGTAAAATCCTTGATTTAAATCAGAAAATACAAACAAAATTAGCAGCAGTCGAACGGATGCCTCGCAGCGTCAGAGACCCGGGTTTGATCCCGACTACAGATGCTGTCTGTGTGAGCGTCGTACATGGATTTTATCCGGGCGCTGGTCTCCAACCACATTCCAAACTCGTGCAGGTTTATAGGTTAATTGCCCCCTGTAAATTGCCCCTAGTAAGATGTGTAAGGTGCCAAAGTGGGATTGAGATATCAAATTACACTGCGTTGAAACGGGCTTTTCGGCACAGCATGCCCCATCTGCATCAGTCCCAACTCCCCATGCTTGGCTCATAACCCTCTAAACCTATCCTATGCATGTACCTGTCCATTGTTTGTTTATTGTTATGATAGTACCTGTCTCAACCTCCTTCTCTGGCAGCTCGTTCCATATACCCACCACTCTTTGTGTAAAAATGTTACCTCCCAGGTTCCTATTAAATCTCCCCACTCACCCCCTCTCACCGTAAACCTATACTCTCTGGTTCTCGAGTCCCCTATTGTGGGCGAAAAACTCATGCGCATTTACCTGATTGATTGATCTCATAATTTTGTAAACCTCTTTCAGATCACCCCATCCTCCTGCACTCTAAGGAATGAAATCAGAGCCTTCTCAACCTCACCCTCCCTGAACATACACTCACTGACTTGCAGAACAGTTCAGCATAGGAACAGACCCTTGGGCCCACACCTTCTGTTCCGAACGTGATGCCAAGTTGAACTAATCTCCTCCACCAACACATGTTCCATATCCCTCCTTTCATTGCATATCTATGCCTTTCTAAAGGCTTCAAATGCCACTATCAAGTCTCCTTGTAAATCTACTCTGGACTCTTTCCAGCTGGTGTGTTAAAAACAAAGTGCATGAAGAATTCAGTGTGTCAGGCAGCATCTGTGGTGGGAATCGACTGACAAGTTTTGAAGTCACCAGTCTGAACAAGAGTTCCAGCCTGAAATGTCGTTGGTTCATTCCATCCCACAGATGTTGCCTGACCCACTGTGTTCCTCCAACAGTTTTGCTCAACGAACCAACATCTGCAGTTTCTAGTATCCCCAGAGATCTGTTAACTGTTACCATTCATTTGCCCTATTTTATTACATTTTGTATTACATTTCTGTTAAATTATGTTGCATTCTTGGAAATGTTTTCACCTCAGCTGCAAACCTGCGTTCCTAGTGTACATTTCTACTTTAATCATGCTAAATTATGATCACTGCCATCAAAACACCTCATCACTACCACAACAATACTACTCCCATCTTGCAGCCAAGCAATACCCACCATTTTCTATACAGTCGCCTTAATACAATTTCTTAAATGAATTTGAGAACCTCTGCACTCTGCTTCAGTGACAGGTAATATTAAGTGTAAATTCACAACTATTTATTGTTCTGGGGTGGGTTATTTTGCACCATATAACCAGGCCAAAATATTTCTCCCGTATCCCTAAGGTTATTTGATATACGATGATAAATACAAATCAATGGATCATTTAAATGTTTACTGTGCTGATGGGGACCATTCATCCTATCAGGCCAATGCCACCTCTCTACTGGAGAAAATCACTTGTTCAACCCCAGCCCTTCGACTGTAGTTTTGCATGTTTTTGCTCACAATTAGTTTATCCAATTCTCTCTTTGTAATGAAACATAAATAGGATTCGGATCAATGAACGGAGAAAGAAAATTGCAGGGGTACAAATGACTATCTTTATTACATCAAAATTACAAGACAAAGCATTAAAAAAGCAACGAATCTCATGGCTTTCAGCTCAATGTGTTAAATGATAGAAGCCGTGGCAAATACCATCAAGTCTCACAGTCTTCTGCCCATTGGAGACTCCTATTTATGATGGCTGGTATAGAGATCTTGCGGGCCCAGCCACTGTCCTTCAAAGGTTCTGCATTAAATCAAGCACC
Organism: Malacoraja senta; assembly: GCA_038087875.1. Classification (NCBI taxonomy): domain Eukaryota; kingdom Metazoa; phylum Chordata; class Chondrichthyes; order Rajiformes; family Rajidae; genus Malacoraja; species Malacoraja senta. The sequence continues at coordinate 26,022 of JAXLNO010002470.1, read as the reverse complement.
GAGCTATTCTTGCATGTCTCGGAGAAAAGAAAGATTTAACTTATCCTTTAGCTACACTAAATATCCATGTAGGCTGCTCCATAATTTCCCAGTTATTCTAAGTGAGCCCTCAATCATCTAATTGTTTCTCAAAGCCAGCCTACTTGCTTACCATAAAGTGCTGTCAGCAGAAAATGTAATCTTAGGTGAAAACCCGTTTACCTTTTCCAGTGCATTAAGGGTATAATGGACCCAACTACACAACATCTACATGCCATACACTTGAAATTCCAAACGCACGTTGCATAGAATTCCTTGTCCGCTCTCAAACCCTCCAGCAAAGTGAGCAGCCTCCCTATCCATTCTTCCATTCAAAGATTGATAATTTTCCAGAGCTCGTAAGAGGGAGCACATAACGCCTATTCTGGCTTCCCTCCACTGGCTGCCTGTGTACTTTAGAGTTCATTTAAAGATTATTTTATTTGTTTTTAATTCTTTAAATGGTCTCGCCCCGCCTTACCTCTCTGAGCTACTTCATCCCTACGCTCCTGCTCGGTGCCTCAGGTCAGCTGATCAGCTGCTCCTGGAGGGACCGAAGTCTAAGCGGAAGCTCAGAGGGGATAGAGCCTTCTCTGTTGCTGCTCCAACATTATGGAACACTCTACCTTTGCACATTAGACAGGCCCCTTCACTGTCCATTTTCAAAACTTGTCTTAAAACCCTTTTCTATTCCTTGGCTTTTGACCCCGCATGAGACTTTGCTCCTGTTTTAGTGTTTCTATTGTTTTTTATTGTTTTTACTGTCTTTTAATGTTTTTATTGTTTTGTTTTATGTTTATGATTAGTCATGTACAGCACTTTGTTGCAACAGTGGTTGTTTTTAAAGTGCTCTATAAATAAAGTTCAGTTCAGTTCAGTTCAGCTCCAAGAACTTAATATGTGATTCACCACACTCTGACTCTTGAGATTCCTCCTTATCCCTTTCTAAAGATACATCATGTTATTCTGAGAAATGTGCTTGCCAAGACCATGGCATCTGCAGTTTTAGTCTCCTGATCTTAGGAAGAATGTTCTTGTTATGGAGGGAGTGCTGTGAAGGTTCATCAGATTTCAGGGATGGGAGGACTAATGTATGAAGGGCGATTTGGGCGATTAGAATTACATTGTGATTAGGACCATTCAAAATCAACTGCAACACTCTTATGGGTCTGTACAGATTGAAGAGAGTCAAGAGTGTTTTATTGTCATATGTCCCAGATAGTACAATGAAATTCTTACTCGCTGCAGCACAATGGAATATGTAAACATAGTACATGGTAAACAATATGAAAAACGAGAAAGAGAAAAACAACATCAATGTGCACATATATATATATATATATATATATATATATACACACAGTCACAGGTACACACACACACACACACACACACACACACACACACACACACACACACACACACACACACACACACACACACACACACACACACACACACACACACACACACACACACACACACACACACACACACACACACACACACACACACACACACACACACACACACACACACACACACACACACACACACATATATATGTGTAGAAAAGTACGCATACATATATTCAAGAGGGAAATCCGGTCAGTTCAGGACCCAGTGGTCACAATCTGATGATCAGGCTTCAAGTTGAGATGAAGAGCGATTACTTCTCCCACAGAATGATGAAGATGTGGAATGTTATACCACTGGAAGCAGTTGAACACAGATCATTGAATTGATACAAAGAGTTATATGTTATTTGTATGGTCAAAGGATCAGAGAAATAAAAGGATCAAGGTATAAATTTTAGGTCACAATTGATCACATGGAATAATGGTTGAGGCTCAAATGCCTGAATTCCTATTACTTTTATATTCTGCATTTCAACATTTTTGTATTTATCGTGGCCACATTTCCTCTGCATCGAAGAACATGATAACTGGGAAGCTTAAAAGGAACCGAAACCCTGGTGCCAATGCCTTTTTGCAGATAACACAGATGCATACATTGGTTTGGTGTACACAAAGCGAGGACAAATCAGAAATAATTTTCTGAACACGCCATCCATTGCTATTTCAATGTGCTTACCCAAGATACAAAAAAATAATACTATATTAATCTATATTAAAAAATGTTTGGATAAAATAAACAAAACACGGTCATCGAATGTCCCTGGGTAAGTCGTTCACACCCTGCCCTCCACCCCTTTGAGAAGTGGCTTAAGGGTGATATTAAAATACATAAAGCTTTTAAATGAATCACTATGGTGAAAACATTTCCACCATAAAATCCAGCAGGGAATTCTACAGAGAATGCTCCCTCTCCTCCCCTCCCACCCAATACTGGTGAGAATGAGGATCCAGATCAATGAATTGCATTTAGGGGAAGGCTGGGCAAACACAAAAGAGAAAAGAACAGTCGGTTCTACATTGGAGAATCCAGCACAGACTTGCCAACCATGTTGCAGATCGCATAAGATGGGAAGAGGCTCATGTGGACCATATGCACCAGTATTGGCAGGATAGGCAGAGTGGCCTGTTCCTACACACTTGTCTCCACTACAACCTTGTACTACTTTGATTGCCAATTCATTTTTGATCATTTTGTTCCCATTCATTCTTTAAAAAATACAAAATCAACTTTGGCGTAAGATAACTGTGATTGATGCTGTTGCAAATAAATGGAGGCCTTACATTTTCTTAACAACAATTTAATTTTGCGCTTTGCATATTATATTTTTCATATTATATCTTGCATATTCCATATATCTTGCCTTTACTTCGCAACATGAAGCCACTATAAAACAGGGTGCAATCCAATGTGTTTACTTGGATTTCATGCCAATCTATTTCCAAAAATCTTATACTCAATGGTCTATTCATCAAGCACATTCTACAGGCAACTATTATTAGGTGAAATCTCAAGAGCAGAACTTGTACTATATGAGCCACATAAAATGAACTTGATACTGTGCCACCAATCACTGTGGACAATTTTATATTCATATGGATGAGAAATTCTTTGCATTAGATTAGAAATGTACAAAGTACAAACAATCAAGACTTTTTGACATCATCAAATAACCAAATAACCGATGTTAGACCAGTTAGTCTAACATCGGTAGTGGGGAAACTGCTAGAGTCAGTTATTAAAGATGGGATAGCAGCACATTTGGAAAGTGGTGAAATCATTGGACAAAGTCAGCATGGATTTACGAAAGGTAAATCGTGTCTGACGAATCTTATAGAATTTTTCGAGGATGTAACTAGTAAAGTGGATAGGGGAGAACCAGTGGATGTGTTGTATCTGGACTTTCAGAAGGCTTTCGACAAGGTACCACATAAGAGATTAGGATACAAACTTAAATCACACGGTATTGGGGGTTCAGTATTGATGTGGATAGAGCACTGGCTGGCAAACAGGAAGCAAAGAGTAGGAGTAAACGGGTCCTTTTCACAATGGCAGGCAGTGACTAGTGGGGTACCACAAGGCTCAGTGCTGGGACCCCAGCTATTTACAATTTATATTAATGATCTGGACGAGGGAATTGAAAGCAACATCTCCAAGTTTGCGGATGACACTAAGCTGGGGGGCAGTGTTAGCTGTGAGGAGGATGCTAGGAGACTGCAAGGTGACTTGGATAGGCTGGGTGAGTGGGCAAATGTTTGGCAGATGCAGTATAATGTGGATAAATGTGAGGTTATCCACTTTGGTAGCAAAAACGGGAAGGCAGACTATTATCTAAATGGTGGCCGATTAGGAAATGGGGAGATGCAGCGAGACCTGGGTGTCATGGTACACCAGTCATTGAAAGTAGGCATGCAGGTGCAGCAGGCAGTGAAGAAAGCGAATGGTATGTTGGCCTTCATAGCAAGAGGATTTGAGTATAGGAGCAGTGAGGTTCTACTGCAGTTGTACAGGGTCTTGGTGAGACCACACCTGGAGTATTGCGTACAGTTTTGGTCTCCAAATCTGAGGAAGGACATTATAGCCATAGAGGGAGTGCAGAGAAGGTTCACCAGACTGATTCCTGGGATGTCAGGACTTTCATATGAAGAAAGACTGGATAGACTTGGCTTATACTCGCTAGAATTTAGGAGATTGAGAGGGGATCTTATAGAAACGTACAAGATTCTTATGGGGTTGGACAGGCTAGATGCAGGAAGATTGTTCCCGATGTTGGGGAAGTCCAGGACAAGGGGTCACAGCTTAAGGATAAGGGGAAAATCCTTTAAGACCGAGATGAGGAAAAACTTTTTCACACAGAGAGTGGTGAATCTCTGGAACTCTCTGCCACATAGGGTAGTTGAGGCCAGTTCATTGGCTATATTTAAGAGGGAATTAGATGTGGCCCTTGTGGCTAAAGGGATCAGGGGGTATGGAGAGAAGGCAGGTACGGGATACTGAGTTGGATGATCAGCCATGATCGTATTGAATGGCGGTGCAGGCTCGAAGGGCTGAATGGCCTACTCCTGCACCTAATTTCTATGTATCTATGTATCTATGTAGCAACATTTATTGGTGCTGTGTCTCAGACTAAATGCAGTGTTAAAACAAAATCTATTCTATCCAATAATGACTGTAGCTAATGGAATCTGCAACTAAAAACAGAAGACTGAAAGCATTCAATGGCTCAAGCAAATTATTGGGACAAATGGTTGATGTCACAAATAGGGTCAAGAACCTGCACCAGGCCTGTGAGCGAAGAGGATGAATTGCCAATATATAGCAATCAGGGAGGAATAGGACAGAGGCTGCTAGATCAAACGTAGGACCAGGTGGGGAGAGGATAATGGGTAGATGGAAACAGGTAGGAGAGGAGGAGGAAGAGGTGAACAACAGGAGAATAAACTGTTCAAATGAGACAGAGGTTCACTTGCACCTCTTTCAACTTTCTCTACTGCATTCATTGCTCACACTGTGGAGAAACTAGCTTAGATGTCAACCATTTTGTAGAGCACATCCCTTTGAAGTAAAGATCATCCTGAGATCTGTTGTATGGTATTTTAATACCCCTTCCCACTCACACACTGACCCATCTGTCGTTAACCTTGGGCACAGAAAGTTTAAAGTAAAATATCTGATAATCCACCTGGGTAACTTACAAGCCGATGGTATGAATATAAAGTTTTCACATTTCAGCTTATCCATACCACTGGTGTTCATTTGTTCTCCCACAACCACCCATACACCAACTTTGCTCCATCTGCCCATCATCCCCTCCCCAGCTGATTCCACCTGCCACTTACCAGCCTCTGCCCCATTCCTCCTTCATACTGTTAGAATCTTCCCATCCTCTCCTTCAATTCTAATGCAGTGCCTTGCCTTGAAATGTTGGTATATGTCATTTGCCTCCACAGATGCTGTTTGACCAAGTACTTCCACTGGCCTTTCTTTAGTCTAAAATTCTTGTTGGAAATAACCCCAAAGTCTTACTCTATCTATAATTGAAACCATTTCATTGGTGCTTAGAGAGCTTTCTAAAATCATGAGGGCGATTGATCAGGATTTATTTTCCCAGGGTAGGGTAATCAAGAACCAGCAAAAACAGGTTTAAGCAGTGTTCAATGCTAATTTTTAGGTGTCGGAGCTGTCAAACAGGGGCATTTCAGATTTTGCTGGGGGGGGGCAAGCTAGTCTCCCTAGAGGGTCAAACAAGATTATAGCCTATTACTACATCCCAGTGTATAGCTGGTACATTAAAACATATAATACTTAATTTAATTATGACAAAATATTGCACGGTTGCACTCACTGATTATCATGAAATATAATTATGAAGCAAGTAAAGAAAAATACAGTTATCATGTATTTTTACAGAGGTGCCGGCAAGACACCGAATCGCCCTGACTATCCCGGCTCTGGGCCTTCACACACACACACACACACTCTCACCCTCACACCCATTCACCTACACACCCACCCACTCACCCACCCACCAGAGTTCCAGGCTCAGCTCCAGGCCCACAACCACAAACGATGCACACATCACATGGCCTGTCTGTGCTGCATCATAGTGTTCCCCTCTTCCTACAGCGAACCTCAGTAGTGATGCATCTTCCTCTTACCCCTCTTTTAATCAGGTTACCCCGACCACACATCCGCTAGTTAAAATTCCACGCTGTTTATTTTTTCTTTAACAGAGGTGCCGGATCGGTGCTCAGGTGAGCTCCGGCAGCACTGCACCTCTGGGTTTAAGGTGAGGAGGAAGATTTAGTAGGAACCTGAGAGGCAACCTTTTCTACTAAGAGGTTACTGGGTGTATGGAATGAGCTGCCAGCGAAGGCAGAATAACAACATTGAAAAGACACTTGGACAGGTACATGGATAGAACATGTTGAGAGGAATGTGGGCCAAACGCTGGCAAATGTGACTAACCTAAATGTAGCATCTTGTTCAGCTTGGAGCATTAGGCTGAAGTACCTACTTCCATGCTATATGGCTCCATGGCTCTTTGTTAGATGAACATAAACATGGCAAATGGAGTTTAATAATGGAAAATATGTGCTCACACACTCTGGTAAGAGCAATTAAAAGAAGCTATTATCTAAATGGAGTGAGATTGCAAATGAGTGGAGTACAAGAGATTCAAGTGCTTAAAGTGCAAAACAAAAAGCCAGCAGGTAGATGCAGCACACAACTCAGAAGGTGATTAGCATTCAAAGAAGGTTACTATTGTAATTATGGTACATGATGTTGCTAAGGACACATCAGGAGCACTGTGCACAGCTTGGTCCTCAAATTTAAGAAAGGATATATTAATATTTGATATCAGCTAGAAGAGATTTCTGGAATAAGCAAGTGTTGCCTAACCATGAATGGCTGAAATCACTGGTTCTGTGTCCCTTGGAGATGAGAAGAAACAGAGTTAACCTTATGAATGTATTAAAGAGGCATGATGTGGTGGTGAATTGATGGATAATGCGTGGATATATTCTAAAAGAACAGGGAATTGTGTCTTATGTGGAATAAGCACAGTAAAGGAGTTGAGGCCTCAGTCATATCAGCTGTTATCAACATAAATTGCTAGATAGCTCTAATTTGTACAAATGCAGGGCAGTCTATTGAGAATTTCTGTCATGTTTGATAAATTTAATTTAACTCTTTCCATTTATTTAAGTTCCTGCATTTTAATCACATCCATGAAATCTTCTACTCAGCGATTGGTTAGCAGTGCACGTTCTGCTTTGGTTGAATATTTTGATAATCTGAGGAGGCAAATTAAATAGTAGACAACAAAGAAATGGCATAGCAGAGAAGAGAACTCAGAAAGATGCAACTAGTTTATTCGCTTTAACTGTTGATTCATCCCACATAACATCTTCCTTCCAGATATAAAGGCAGAGCGCCAGACACCTGGGTTTGATCCTGACCGCGGGTGATGTCTGTACGGAATTTGTACCTTCTCCCTGTGACTGCATAAGTTTTCTCCAAGTGCTCCAGTTTCCTCCCACATTCCAAAGACAGATGTGCAGGTTTGTAGGTTAATTGACTTGTGTCCCTAGCTTATGTGGGTGATCATTGGTTGGTGCGGCCTCAGTGGGGCCGAAGTGTCTGTTTCAATGCTCTCTCTCTAAACTAAACAAAAAACTCAATACTCCTTCAAATAGTTTCGTTCACACAAGTTCTATGTTATCTAACTTTCGCTTCCACACTAGGGTCAAATTACAGAGACCAATTAACCCATAAACCTGGCATCTTTAGTATGTGTGTGAAAACTGGAGGACAGTGGAAACCCATGCGGTCATAGGGAATACATGCAAACTTCACACAGCCGACAACCGAGGTTAGGATTGAACTGATGTCTATGACGCACTGAGGCAGCAGCTCTATCAGCAGCGCCACTCTGCCTCAGGTTGCGTCATGTTCAGCACAAACGTTGTTGGACAAAGGACCTGTTCCTCTATTACAGGGGCATTCCCATTCACCGTAACATTCAGCGAACTCAGCACCATTGGGTCGCTGGAAATATTCCCTGCCTGACCATCAGATCCCTCCAGATCAGTCGGACAGACACCAGTTAGGCAGCATCTGCCTGCAAATGATTCATGTCCCTCAAACCCCTGCATCTCCATGCACCCACGAAGGTGCACCCCAGACGCCACCATCCCTGGCAGTGCTTTCCAGGCACACACCACATAGTATGTAATAAAATCTTGCCCTTTTTTAAAAACTGCAGCTTCTACCCTGCACTGAATATAACGCAATAATTTAAATGCCATAGTAGGCATTTAGTTAATTGGGATAATTTTAGTCAATTGGGAGGTGTGATTGCAAATCTTGTACAATATCATAAACCAAGTAAAATGTGACAAAGTCAAAATGGCCAGGCACAAATAACAGAATAATCATGAACATCAATAACATGTCAATAACTAGACTCTCCTTGTGGCAGCATGCTGTAAGGTTGCAAACTCGTTTGCTCCCTTAACTTTTAACTTCCACTGACCACTCTTTCAATCAATCAATCAATCAATCAATCAATCAACCTTTATTGTCATCTTGAAAGCAACAGTTGTACAGTGCAAAATGAAAAGACGTTTCCCAGGGAATATCGGAGCATCGCACATGAAATTTAAAACATTTCACACATAACACTAATGGAACAGTATAAATAGGTAAAAAGTAGGTAAAACAACAACGTTCAAATACAGTAAAACCAATCATAAACATGTCCGGGGCAGCTGATTTGAGTGGCCAGTGCCAGTTATTGAAGTGGCCAGTGCCAGTTATTAAAGTGTCCGTGCCAAGCCGCAGAATCAGGTGACTGTGAGTACAGAGTGGCTGTTTAGCAGACTCACAGCATATGGCAGGAAGCTGTTTAGCAGTCTTGTAGTCCGGGCTTTGATTCTGCGATATCTCTTGCCTGATGGCAGGAGATCCAGGTGTATGTGGAGGGGGTGCAGTTTGTCCTTAGCAATTCTCTGAGCTTTTTTCAGACAGCGGCTCTGGAACAGTTCTTGTACCGAGGGTAGGGAGATGCCAATGATCCTCTCTGCTCCCCTCGTTACCCTTTCAATGTTACTGGTGACTATTTGACTTCAAGACACCGTCTAACTGTTCATAAAGTGTTGATAACACTTTTACACGCCTTAATCGTGAAAAGGATGGAGACAAGAAGGAAAGGAGGATCCCCAAAGAAGGAATTGGGGAAAGCCACAACCACAGCTGCATCTTCTGATTCCAGCATCATAGAACAATATCGAAAATGAACGATGAATTGAAAAATGAGCTGAAAAATGAAATGAAAACAAGATTTGGCAGTTTGGAAGAAATGGTGAAAGGAGTTTCGACCAAATTGAAGGAAGTCCAAGGAAAACTGTCTTTGTTACAAGATGAACTTCGTGAACAAAAGGATCAAATTGATATCTTGCGCACCCTGGGACAGGAGAGAGATTTGAAGATTGAAAAATTGGAACAGAGAATGAATGAAAACACTCGAGCACTTCAGCAATACAAGTCTAAAAATATGGACTTAGAAAACCGAAGCCGTCGTTTGAATTGACGAATTGTTGGTTTGCCGGAAGGCCAAGAAGGAAATAACGTTATAAAATATGCTTCTAAAATGATAAAGGAAACATTCAACATTGAGCACAATGAAAACCTTCCGTTCATGGATAAGGCACACAGGATTGGGAAGAAATCCGGTAATAAACCGAGACACTTGATCATTCGGTTTCATTTTTTTCAAATGAAGGAGAATATTCTCCAGGCAGCAAAACAGTTTGGTGTGGTTGAATATGAAGGATATAAGTTTCGGTTTGTCCCTGATTATAGTTACGAGCTTTTGGAAATAAGAAAGACTTTTTATAATGTAATGTCTGATTTGTATAAGAAAAGCTGCGCCCAGCTTTATTATCACCAGCTAGATTGCGTATTCGGCTTTTCAATGGTAACTTTCGATTTTTTAACAGTCCTCAAGACGCCTCCAGCTTTCTGAAGAGCTACGACGAGGAAGGGGAGTAATTGATAGCTGATTAAGTTATAATTGGAGATTTACTGTTCCTATTTTGACAACATTTCGTTTGGTAATGATTAAGAATTTAACTGGACGAGTTGTTTTTCTTTTATATATATTCTTTTAAGAATTTATTTGTTAATTCGTGTTCCCCTGTCGTTAGACAAACTAAGAGAACGCACTTCTTGTTTTTCATATCTTGACCTTGGATAATAATAAGCAGCATTCCATGCCAGTCTGTATTTTATTCTTCTTCTTTCTCAAAGAGATAATAACGAATGTGTTATGACGTAGTGGTTAAATATTATTCTTTTTATGCTGAGCGCTGTTACTGGGAGAGATGGGATTGGGGAGGGGATTGGGTAGTTTGCTGACTGTCTTTTGGTCAGTTTGGGGTTCTACAGGGGTGGGAGGGGGCAAGGGGGAGGGGTCTTTTGTTCCCTATTTAGTGATCTCCATTTGTGCAAATTCTGAACTACAAAATTGGCTGAAATGTCGTCACTTCTGGCTCCGCCCTAGATTTTTCTTCTTCCAGTATTATGAACTTTTAGGCTTCAAGAAATTAACCCATTACATCCCACATGATTTTTACAAGCAATATGAATAAAGTTACTAATTTCCTTTCATGGAATGTGAATGGCTTGAACCATCCCATTAAGAGGATTTTTTTTTTAAAGTTCTTCACAGACTAAATGCTCACATTATCTTTGTTCAGGAAACTCATGTAAGGCAAGATGACAAGTCATGATTTTTCAAGTTTTGGAGAGGACAGCAGTTTCATTTAAATTCACAGGCTAAGGTGAAATGAGTCTCTATTTTTATTGACCCCTCAATTCCGTTTGTTCACTATGAAACAATTTCTGATCCATATGGCAATTCTTGGTGATTACCGGTGTCCTTTATAGGCAAAAAGTCGCTATGGTGAATGTCTATGCACCAAATATTGATCACCCTGAGTTTTTTTAAACAGTTAATTGCATCCTTTCCTAATTTAAATGAACACTTTTTAATAATGGGTGGAGACTTCAATTGCTGTTTGAATCCCTCGATTGATAGGTCTACATCTGATCATGTGCTTCCAAATAAATCAGCTAATTATATTAATTCTTTTTTACTTGACTCGGGAATGTTAGAAATTTGGAGATTCTTACACGCAAATGACAAAGAATTTTCATTTTTCTCTCATGTATATCATAGTTATTCTAGGATCGACTATTTTATACTAGATTCTCGGCTAGTTCCATCGGTCATTGCATGTGAGTATGATACATTTGCTATTTCTGATCATGCACCAGTGAAACTATTGATCAAACTACCTGATTCCAAGTTTAGTGCTAAACAATGGCGATTTAATGCTACTTTGCTTCAAGACTTAAACTTTATTAAGTTTATGAAAGCTCAGATTGCTTTTTACTTCTTGACAAACTCTAATGAACAGATATCCAATGGTATAGTTTGGGATGCTTTTAAGGCATATATTCGTGGACAAATTATTTCATACTCCGCAGGATTAAAAATACAAACACAAAAAGAAATACGCACATTGGCTGACGAGATTAAAGAAATTGATACAAAATATTCAAAAGCTCCTAGTTTAGAGCTCTATAAGAATAGAGTTGAACTTCAATTGAGATATGATTTGTTATTAGTATCACCGATTGAGAACCAGTTACTTAAAACCAAAAGTAAATTTTATATAAATGGCGAAAAATCTGGTAAATTACTTGCTAATCAATTGAAGCAGTGTTGGCCAAGCGTCAGATTACTAAAGTGAGTAAACGGGATGGTACAGTAACTGTAGACCATGACGAAATTAATAAATCCTTTCAGGAATTTTATACCTCCCTATGCCAATCAGATTTTCCTACTGATTCCAATATAATGCATGAGTTTTTAAAGAAACTGAACTTACCAAATTTACCATACAATGAGTCTCTGTTGTTAGATGAACCCATCACGGAAGAATTACAGAAAGCAATTTTTTCAATGAATTCTGGTAAAGCTCCCAGTTCAGATGGGTTTACAGTAGAATTTTTAAAGCATTTCTCAAATTTATTGTCTCCATGGCTATGCAAGGTATTTAAAGAAGCCTTTTTAAGGAATAGATTACCACAATCTTTTTATGAAGCATCTATTTCTTTAATTTAAAAAAAAGATAAAGCCCCTACTGAAGTGACATCATATAGACCTATATCACTGTTAAAAGTAGATTTTAAAATTCTTTCCAAAATATTAGCTATGAGATTGGAAAAGATTTTACCGCAAATTATCTCTGAAAATCAGACAGGTTTTATTAAAAATCGTTACTCATTCTTTAATGTTAGGAGATTAATAAATATTGTATATACAGCGTCTAATAAAACCCCAGAAAGTGTCATCTCACTTGATGCCGAGAAGGCTATTGATAGAGTAGAATGGAATACTTATTCAATATACTTGAAAAAGTTAAGATTGGTCCAAAATTTATCTCTTGGATCAAACTGATATATCTTATACCTCAGGCTTCTGTATTTACTAATAATCAGAGATCCCCTTTTTTCAGGCTCTTTCAAGGTACTAGACAGGGCTGTCCCTTAAGTCCTTTACTATTTGATATTGCTTTGGAAACTTTAGCCACTGCTATTAGGGAATCCCCTAATATTTTTGGTATTGTCCGCGGGAATAAGACACATAAGCTATCTCTTTATGCAGATGATCTGTTATTATTTATTTCTAACCCTGAGAAATCTATTCCGGCAATAGTAGCATTACTTAATCAATTCAGTAGTTTTTCTGGTTATAAACTAAATCTTAGTAAGAGTGAGCTTTCCCATTATATAATTTTGTTTCGAGTTATGGACAGTTTCCATTTAGATTGACTACCGAAAGTTTTACTTATTTAGGTATTAAGATCACCAAGAAACACAAGGATTTATTTAAAGCTAATTTTATTCCTTTAATTGACCATATTAAACATCAGTTCACTAAATGGTCCTTATCCTTAATTGGCCGAATCAATGCTATTAAAATGTTCATTTTACCTAAATTTCTGTATTTATTTCAGACGATACCAATTTTTATTGCCAAATCTTTCTTTGATATTATAGACTCTAAAATTTCTTCATATATATGGCAGAATAAAAATGCCAGACTAGGTAAAAAATACCTACAGAAATCAAAAAAGTTGGTGGTTTGGCATTGCCAAACCCTAAACTATACTATTGGGCAGTCAATGTTCGTTATTTAACATTTTGGACAAAAGATTTAGAAGATACCCAATGCCCTGGATGGATAAACCTAGAACGTGATTCCTTACAAGGGCTATAATTGGCTTCTATTCTAGGGACCTCGTTACCTTTTACAATTACGAGATTGAATAAATATATGATGAACCCAATAATAAGACATACGTTCCGAATACGGTTTCAATTTCATAAGTTTTTTGGACTATCTGATTTTATCCAAATTTCTCTTCCAACCATCTAGTACTGATCAATTTTTTTTGTTATGGAAGAGGAAGGGATTAGTAGCTTTTCGTGATTTGTTTTTGGAGTGTTGTTTTATGTCTTTCGAACAACTCTCCAATAAATATAACTTACCTAATTCACAGTTATTTAGATATTGACAAATTAGACAAAAGGAACTACCCCTTTTTCCGCTACCACATCAACCCAAAATTTTGGATTTTTTTTACAGAACCCTTATCAGAAAGGATTAATAATGACTATTCATGAGTTGATTTTAAAATTACAAACAGATACATTTGATAAAATTAAGAATGACTGGGAAAGAGAACTCCAAATTTCTTTATCTATAGAGAAATGGGAGAGGATCCTTCAATTATTCAATACCTCTTCAATGTGTGCAAGACATGCTTTGATACAATTCAAGGTGGTCCACAGAGCTCATATGTCAAAAGATAAGTTAGCTCGTTTTTATGGTCATATAAATCCTACCTGTGACAGATGTAACTCTGAAGTGGCATCACTGACCCATATGTTTTGGTTCTGCCCTCTTTTGGAAAAATATTGGAAATAAATTGTTGATACTATTTCGGTAGTCTTAGGTATAGATTTACAACCTCATCCTATTACTGCAATTTTTGGGTTACCAATGTTAGATTCTATTCATTTGTCCCACTCCGCCCATCGGTTGATTGCTTTTACCACATAAATTGCCAGAAGATTTATTTTCTTTAAATGGAAAGATTCCAACCCTCCGACCACACTCCAGTGGTATTCTGAAACGATATCATGTTTAAATTTAGAAAAAATCAGAAGTGACATTATTGAACCCTTGGTTAAATTTGATAAGACTTGGGGAATATTTATTGAACACTTTCATACAACATAAATTGTTCCCTCTTTAACTGTTATAAAAATTATTTTAAATAGGGTGGAACGGACTTGACGACAAACAGACTTAAATTGTTGAATTTCTCAGTTCAGATTCGGTTTTGCTCTGTTTTGTTTTATTTATTTATTTTATTTTTATTCTTATTTTATTATTATCAATTTTTTTAAATTTTATTTTAGTTTAGGGGGGTTTTGTTTTTTCTTTTTCTTTTTGTCTTTTTATCTTTGCTTTTTTTAACATTTATGTTTCCTTTTAAAGATTTAACTATATTTACATAGAGACCGGGAGGTCTATATTCATTGTGTATTTTGACACTGGTCTCATATTAGGTTATACCTGTTATTAATGTGTTTAATCCTGATCCCTATGTATCAATACCATTCTTATGTTTATCATTATTCTTTTTGCTCTGTTTTTTATGTTTTATTTTTGTATTTGTTTTTTGGAAAAAAAACAATAAAAAGATTTTAAAAGGTACAATAAAAAAGTTGGGATGTTCTGCTACAGTTGTACAAGATGTTGGTGAGGCCACATTTGGAGTATTGTGTTAAGTTTTGTTCACTCCATTATCGGAAGGATGTCATTAACAGGGCCTGTGATTCAGGGAGAGGATGAGAATGCTTGGACTTTAGTCCTTGGCACGCAAGAGCCTGAGGGGTGATCTTATAGAAGTTTATAAAATCAAGGAGCATAGATAGATTGAATGCACAGAATCTTTTAACCAGCCTTGTGTCATCAAGAACCAGAGGACTTAGATTTAAGGTGAGAAGCAAACTAGTTACTCGGAACCAGAGGAAGTGGAAATATGGAAGAACATTCCAGGGGAAGTTGAGGCAGGTATTAAAACACATTTAGAACACACATGGACAAGTACATACTGTAGATAGGAAAGGTTCAGTGAGATATGGGTCAATTGCAGGAAAATTGTAGTTTAAACATGGCATCTTGGGTGGCATGGCCAAGTTGAGGCAAAGGGCCCATTTCCATGTCGTATGACTCTATGGCTCCATGGGCTTGAAAAGCCAATTCTTTTCCGTTTCACTGCTAAATGATAGTTAATCACCCTCACTAATAGTGACCACAATGGCAGACCCATGACCATGACTGGTTTACAGTGATAATAAGCTAACCATTGCCTCAGTTCAAATCTGCATGTCGTTGATGTTCAATGACTAAATTGTTGCTGCATTCTTAGTTTTGGCAAGGTTCTGATCTGGGTGCTGGAGCTGTTAGACATCTTGATACCATGAAAGCAGAACCTCAATTTCAGGAAATATACTTGCTGAATGGTGTCTCAGACCAGCAATGCCTGGGAACATTGTATTTTGAAGAGGAAATATTACACAACCAAGGCCAAGTGCTCGAGAAAGCTGTACGTCTGTTATTTCAATGAAAACTCTGCTCTTCATCCATCTTGTCATTTTGATCACCCAGTTTAGTTTATAATATTGTATAACATTTGCAATCAATTCTCACAGTTTATGACATTCTTCAGTTTCGTCCCGCACAGTTTGTAGGTTAATTGGCTTGGTAAAATTATAAATTGTTCCTAGTGTGTGTAGACAATAGACAATAGGTGCAGGAATAGGCTATTCGGCCCTTTGAGCCAGCACCGCCATTCAATACAATCATGGCTGATCATCCAAAATTAATACTCCGATCTGGCTTTTTCCCCATATGCCTTGACTCCCTTAGCCCTAAGAGCTAAATCTAACTCTCTCTTGAAAACAGTGATACAGGGTGTAAACAGGCCATTTGTGCCACCAAATCCATACTAACCAGCAATCACCCATTCATAATAGATTTCCCATCCACCCCCTACACTATCAGGGTGACTTACCGAGGATGATTACCTGCACACCTGCTCATCTTTGGGATATGGGAGGAAATCGGAGCTCCCTGAGGAAGCCCACATAGTCACAAGAGAATGTGCAAACTCCACGTAGACAGTACCCGAGGTCCAGATTGAACCTGGGTCTCTGGCGTTGTGAGACAGCAGTTCTACCAGCTGCACTACCAAGCTGCATTACGTACAAACTCTAAATCCTACACTGACTTTCCCTTCCACTTGTTATATTCAACACAATAACTCCTTTACACAGGAGGAAAGTGAACTGCAATTCATCACCAGCATATATCTTACAACAGTGTGATCACAGGCAAGAAACCAGTGATATAGATTACACTAAAACCCTGATCATCCAGCTCTCTTGGGATTTGGGAAATGGTAGATTTTAAGGACTGCTGCATGTTACTCCAAACATACTTTAAGTCAACTAATTTAAGCACTTGTTGAGCAAGTCAGTGGTTGAGGTGCATCTGTACACTACTGTCAGACTTAAGCTGCGGAATACCCATTGTAATTTGCCTGAAGAGTCTCGAACCAGATTGTCACCTATCCATGGTCTCCAGGGATGTTGCCTGACCTGCTGAGTTACTATAGCACTGTCCCTCACAGTCTTTCCCAATCTTATAAATCAAAAATAGTCAACATCTTTCTACATCATAAAGAGTCATGGAAATATGCAGCATACAAACATGGCCTTTGTCCCACTGACCTGCACTAACCATTCATGTACACTAATCCTATAGTTGTCCCACATTCTCATCAGCTCTCCCCACATTGTATCATGCTCAATCTAGGGGACAACTAACCTACCAAACAATGTTTTGGGGATGTGGGAAGAAACCAGAGCACCTGGGGAAACCCACATGGTCACAGGAACAACATGCATACTCTACAGATACAACAGCCGATGTCGGTATTTAATTCAGGTCTCTGGCTCTGTGCTGTCCTGTTTCACATTGTAGTCCACCTGTCATGTTGTTGCTCATTCATTCGGCTTTCCACCTTGAACCATTTCTCCCACTACTCACATTCCCACTTAATTTGGAGTTTTCCAGCAACAGCGGCCTTGGTGGCAGCTACTGTGTGCAGCGGTAGAGTTGCTGCCTTACAGTGCTTGCAGCACCGGAGACCCGGGTTCGATCCCGACTACTAATGCTGTCTGTACAGAGTTTGTACGTTCTCCCCGTGACCGCGTGGGTTTTCTCCGAGATCTAAGGTTTCCTCCCACACTCCAAAGACGTACAGGTATGTAGGTTAATTGGCTTGGTGTGCGTGTATAGGATAGTGTTAATGTGCGCGGATCGCTGGTCAGCGCAGACTCGGTGGGCCGAAGGACCTGTTTCGTCACTGTATCTCTAAATTAAACTAAACAAAACTAGTAAATGTTAAACTGCAACCAATCTGCCTCATAGCTGACTTGGATCATGAACAGTGCGAGCCCCCAACAGAGCAGCACAGTGTCACAACTCGTAGAGCTGCTGCCTCACAGCGACACAGACCCGGGTTCAATTTTGACCTTGAGTGCCATCTATGTGGAGTTTGCACGTTCTCCGTGTAACCGCATTGGATCCCTCCAGTTTCCTCACACATCCTAAGATGTGTCAGTTTATAGTTTAATTGGCCACTGTAAATTGCCCCTAGTGGGTGGGTGACTGGATGAGAAGGTGCAATGAGATAGAATTCATGAAAACAGGTGGTTGGTGGTTGGCATGGACACGGTGGGCCGAATGGACTGCTTGCATGCTGTGCTTTTTAATGACTCATTGATATTTCTAGGATTTAGGGCAGTGAATCCATAATGTATAACATTTTTTTACACTGAATTCACAATTTTTAAATATCTGATTATCAGAAACATTTAACAACAGCACAAAGGCTAGTTGACAGTGCTGACTGTCGAGGCATTTCAGGTGTAGCTGCTGCCTTATCCTACTTGAGATCGATCATTTCTTCAAGCCCAATACCTTTACTAGCAACAGTGCATCACAATTTTCCCATCTTACCTCTCCACTTTTTTCTCCACCAAACAATTACTGCCAAGACAATTGCCAGCATTATCAGCACACACACGGCAATAAGGCCTATGTGCCTGTCTTTCTTCCTATTTCCTTCTGAAAAATAAGAATGCATAATTTTACAAATCAATTGTTAAGCTGTGCAGCTAAATAGATGGGCACTGTCTGAAGACTTCAGAGTAAAGAAGGGTCTCGACCCGAAATGCCACCTGTTCCTTTTCTCCAGAGATGCTACCTGACCGCTGAGTTACTCCAGCATTTTATGTGTATCTTTGGCGCTTTTCAAGGTATATAAGATGATATGGTGTTTTGAATCACGGAGTTCTGCAGCATGGCAAAGGGACAATATATGTTCTGTACAACTCTATGATCTATGGCACCATCACAGCCACAACTTAATTCAAGAAAGAAGGTGAATTGAAAGCAGAAAGCTTTAACCCTATATAAACTAACATTTGTTTTGGGGAAAATGCTGGATTCCTTTCAATAATGGCAGAACATTTAAGTAATAATACAAAACAATAAAGTGCATTATCAGGGCATTAACAGGAAAATTGTAGAAAGAAAGAGGTGCAGATACTGATTTACACAAAAGCTTTAGTTTAGTTTATTGTCACATGTATTGAGGTAAAGTGAAAAGCTTTTGTTTCATGCTAACCAGTCAGTGGAAAGAATATACATAATAGACACAAAATGCTGGAGTAACTCAGCGGAACAGGCAGCATCTCTGGCGAACATGGATTCATCACCTATTCCTTTTCTCCAGAGATGCTGGCTGACCAGCTGAGTTATTCCAGCAATTTGTGTCCATCTTCGGTGTAAACCAGCATTTGCAGTTTCTTCTTACACATGGACAGGTGACGTTTCGTTTTGGGACCCTTCTTCAAACTTTGTTTGAGAAATTGATTCGAATTCTTTGAAAATGCAACAGGAACCCGTAGACAATGTATATTCGAGCAGCAGGTGTGCACAGTCTAAAATTCAAAAACAAAATGATGGAAAAGCAGAATAGGTAACAAAATTGGAATGAGAAACAAAAGAAATACAATATATTGTAGAGATCCAAACGTCATGAACAAATCAATGTTTTTTTAAAGAAATACAGTTTTGGCCCACTCGCGTTTAGTAAGGACTTGAGCAAAGTTCCTGCCGTTGTAATCGGGCACACCAGTTGACTGGCGACTGATTCATCACCAACTCCCACCAAAACCCTGTCATGTGATAGTCCCAGCTCCCCTGACGAGGGTTCTAGCAATAAGTGGCCTGACCACCAGATGTCGCCACAATATCTGGATTTTCATAAGATATCAATCAAGTGATGCAAAGGCTTATGACATTGGGGGTAATAATTAGCATGAATGGAAAAAACAATTAAGAGCAAGCAGAGAGTTGTCTTAAAGGAGTGTTCAGGTTGGGAAACTGCAACTGCAGGTTGGGAATCAATGCAAGAAAGTGAACTACTTATCGTTGGTATTAAGAGCAGATGAAGGGACTGATGGCGCTGTAGCCTAGATTGCTGATGATACATAGATAGGTTGGAAATTAAGTTCTGGAGTATGTCAACAGTCTTCAGAGTGAAACATCAGATTCCTTAGTTGTGCACTGTTCGAGGGGATCTTCAAAAGTGAGCATTTGTGTCGGTTAGTGCAGCACACCTGGAATCAAACTAGTACGATCGCTGTTTGTCAGGCAGCTATATTTGTTGTTGCAGAAGCTGTAACTTGCGTCATGGAACTTACTTCATTAGGTTTAGTTTTATTAATGCCAGATGTTTCAAAATACAGAGCAAAGGTTTGTTTTGTATGCTATCCAAACAAATTATAAAACTATACATAAATACAAACTCAAAAACAATAGATAGAGCAAAGACGAGGATACAGAGTACAGAATATATTTCTCAGCATTGTAACACATCAGTTCCATAGACAATGTTCAATGTGCAATGAGGTTGAGGTAAATCGGGCATTAAACCTACATTATGGAAGAACCCTTCCGAAGCCTGTTAACAGATGGAAAGGGGGTGTTCCTGAGTCTGGCAGTGTATACTTTCAACTTTCTGTACCTATTGCCTGATGGGAGCAGGAAGGAGGAATGACCGGGGTGGGATAAGTCTCGTTTTCCAAGGCAACCTGGTGTAGACTGAATCAACAGTGGGAAGTCTGGCCTGTGTGATGATCTTTAACTCTTTGTATATTCTTGCAGTCTTGGGCAGTGCAGTTCCCAAATCAAGATGTGATGCAACCCAACAACATGCTTTCTCTAGCAGCATCTATAGATGTTTGCTAGAGTCACCAGAGATATGATGAATATTCTCAGTCTCCGGAGGAAGTAGAGGTGTCGGTGTGCCTCCTTGGCTATGTGGCCAGTCCATGACCGAATATCGGATAAATTCATGCCAAGGAACATGAAGCTCTCAATCATTTCCGCTTCGGACCATTGATTCGGATTGGGGCATGTACTCCCCCAGTGCCTTGCTGTTAATCACATCATGAGGAAAGATTCATTTTTTATTTAAACATACCTTTCATGGATTTCAGTTCCACCACTGAGAATCTCAAATACTCCTTCCTTGTATATTAGTTATTTATTTACTTTTGATAAATTTTCTGTTGACAAAGTCTTCTGCTCATGTGGAGAGTGGGTGCTGATTACGTGATTGCTTAGAGCAACACCACTAAACAAAGAAAGTTTAAGCATCTTGGAATATGGGATGTAGTCACAATGATTAAAATGGAAACAACAGAAGATAATGATTATCTATGAAAGAATATTTAATGTTCTTACCCCAGATGATGGTCTTCCCACCGGGCAGGCTGCTGTGATCGACATGACAGGAATACTGTTTCCCATCATACGGATCATACTCAAGGACAGACTTTAGATGATATGTTCCATCGTTGTTGGGTATGACCCCAGAAGATTTGGTCTCAGAGACATGTTGACCATTCTGCAACCAGCTGACATTGATGGCCGGTGGGTAAAATCCAAACACAGTGCAGTACAGGACTGAATGATCATCAGGGCGGGCAGCGAGAGTGACCTCAGGGGAAACTACAAGACAGTAAGATGGTTATTTTCATCTTCAGTAAAACTTGCACAGTCACCCACCACAAAATATTCTTCAGTCTACTACAACCACCAAGTTACTGTCCACATCTGCCCCATTTTGCCTCTTTCGTCCCATCAACCAACCACGTGGTTTAAAAGGGATCGTACCCTCCCTGTTAAGACAGTACACAAGAAAGTTTGGAAGTACGTACCATTAAATTCAGGAACAGCTTCTTCCCCGCTGTTATTGGACTACTGAATGGTTCTCATGTAAGATAAGATGTTGCCCTGATCTTCCAACCAATCTCATTGTGATCCTTGCAACTCTTTTTGATCTGCACTTTCTCTGTAACTGTAATGCTATGATATTGTAACCCGATATTCTGCACTCTGAGTATTTTTCTCTTTGCGCTGTTCTACTTGTGGATGGCTTGATTGCACATGTGTAGTATGATCTGATTGGATAACACACAGACAAACTTGTGACTATATTGTGGCGGCAGCCTATACATGGGCCACTTATGCTCGAACCCTCGTTAGGAAGTACGAGGGCGGGCACGTGACGTCATGGGCTAGAGGGAGTGTCCTGGTACTTAAGGTCATCTCACCTCGAGACCTTGAGGAGTTCAACCCGTAGCTGAGCCCGAGGGAACAACCTCGCTCAGCTACAGCAACACTGTTATGATAGTCGGCACCCACCTAACGTGTCAGCACTGAATAAACGACTCTTTGAACCGGCCTGACGTCTCACCTTTATTCACCACGTTTGGTGCCGCTACAATATCTCAGTTCACGTTACAATAATAAACTAATACCAACGGCAAACCTTTTCACTAGGGCACATTATTGACAATAATAAATAATTGACAAGTTACGAAATGAGGGCCAATTGGGGAGGGGCAAGCTTAAAATTGGCAGTATTTTCACTCCTCTTCAATAAGAGATAAAAGAGACCAGTCATTTCTTTACAAAATCTCTTTTTGCAGAGTGTGGTCATTCTCTGGCGCCAGAGATTTGTGAAGACAAAATCATTGGAAGTATTTAATGTGGCGGTGGTTAAACTTTTGAAAGATTGGAGAATTGAGTGCAATGAGGAACTGGCACCGAACAGGAGTTGATGCCTGAGGAACGTCAGCCATGGTCATATTGAATGGTGGGCAGGTTAGAGGACCAAATGGCTTACTCGGAAACTTGATAACCGAGGAGAAAATCAGGCTTCTGAATGATCGTTCCATAAGCTAGGGTACTGTCCAATTGACCATTACCCCATTACAGACAGTGGACTTTGTTTATAGAACTATGTAGGAAGGAACTGTAGATGCTGGTTTAAACCGCAGATAGACACAAAATGCTAGAGTAACTCAACGGGTCAGGCAGCATCTTTGGAGAGAAGGAATGTTTCACGTTTCGTGTCGAAACCCTTATCTAATGGAACTGGTGTGCTACATTGCTGAGAACTACATGCCACACTCTGTACCTTCCCCTTTGCCCTACCTACAGTACTTGAGTTGACTTGATCATATATATGTATGTTGTTATCTCATCCAATTGGATAGCATGCAACTGTACCACAGACCAAAGTTCAATCGTGACAATGGGTGCTGTCTATATAGAGTTCATATATTCTCCCTGTGACCATGTGAGTTATCTCCGGGTGCTGCAGTTCCGTCACATTCAAAGAAGTGCAGGTTTGTAAGTTTTTTGGTTTCTGTAAATTGTCCCTAGTGTGTAGGATAGAACTAATATTTGTGTGGTCGTTAGTCAGCACAGGTTCAGTGGGCCAAAAGGCCTATTTCCATGCTGTTCCTCGAAACTAAACGTGACAATAATAAACCGCAACTTACCCCTGTGCCTATCTGTAGATTAGTGTCACTCATACTGTGGCTCCGCCCACAGGCTTGTTAGACAGCTCTCTCTCTCTCTCTCTCTCTCTCTCTCTCTCTCTCTCTCTCTCTCTCTCTCTCTCTCTCTCTCTCTCTCTCTCTCTCTCTCTCCCTCTCTCCCTCTCTCTCTCTATCTCTCTCTCTCTCTCTCTCTCTCTCTCCCTCTCTCTCTCTGGTAGACTGGTAGTAAGCATGCTGAGAAGAAAGCACCTTGTGTTTCCTCTGCAGAGTTACTAATAAAAGACTATGGATTCTAACCACTATGTGTGAGTTTGATCATTCTTCCAACACTATCTCTTGTGTTGTTACATATCTGGAAATAAGTGGTAGCTGCGCTTACCTGTTGTAGCATAACTGTTTATGCTGAACAATTCATGAAAAAAGTCTAAAATGGATAAAAAAAACAAGTGATTCCAGCATGTTGAAAGATAATTGGGACTGATACCTAATGGGTGGCACTGCGACACAGTTCAGTGATGAGGGTTTGATCACAATCTTGAAACAGAAAAACTTAAACTGAGGCAGGCGCCTCTACTTCATCAATCCAGTGCTGTTATGACACTGGGCCTTAACATGAGAAAATGAGAAACTGGGTATTTCCTTAGGGCAAAATCAGACTTTTCAGAGACTTGGAAGCTGGAAGATAGTCCCTGGAATGTGGTGGATCTCTGCGTGCTGTTCCAGAAGTGGACGTATTGTACTTATGTACAGTATGACTTGACTGGAGAGAATGCAGAACAACCATTTCACTGCAGATAGACACAAAAAGCTGGAGTAACTCAGTGGGACAGGCAGCATCTCTGGAGAGAAGGGACGGGGTGTCCAGCATCTGCTGTTCCATCCAGACCATTTCACTGCGTCTCTGCATGCATGAAACTAAACAGAGTTATATAAAATGCAGCACATACTGCAATACTCAAGTAGGTCAGGCTGTCCTGATTTTGCTGGTGGATAACTTTACTGTAATTAAAAAAAACACAAAAACGTGCAGGTGTAACTCAGTGGTTCAGGCAGCATCTGGAAGACATGGTTATGTAATCTTTCAGCTTGGGATCCTGCTTCATACTTCTTGCATCTGTTCTTTCTGACTTCAACTTAACAGTTGAAATGACTAAGTTCTTTTATCGACAGGGAATGCAACTCGTTGAATGTGGAATTGAGTGTGAAAGGCTGCAACATGTCCAGACAGAAGCTGAGTTGTTGGTCCTCAAGGACACTTTCACCCTTGTTATCCTAGTGTAAGAGGTACAGATGGATGGATCATGGTGGGTGTTGAATGGAGAATTAAAGTGGCAGGAATTAGGAATCTTAGAAAGTTCCATGGATTGAATGCAGGTTCTCCAGAAAGCAGCCATTCTATTTGTTTCATTGATGCAATGTGGAAGATTACGTCATGAAAACCAAATGCAGTAGATTTGACAGGAAGTCCAAGTGTTTCACGCTGTTTCACTTTGAAGAACTACCAGGGTCTATGGACAGTGGGAAGGGAAGAGGTAAATGGATAGATGTTGCACGCACCAAGACAGGAAAGTAGAGGAAAGTTGTGGGGATAGTAGACAGACTAGGGAGTGAAAAAGGGAATGACTACTTCAAGATATAGAATGGGGATCAGGGCAGGAGGGGAGGGAGAAATGGATTGACTAATTGAATCAGATTTAAACTGCGAGTAAGTATTCAACATGGAGGCTGGAGGAGTTGAAAACATATCCCTGCCCTGTCCAATGAGAATATATAGAACAAAGAACAGTACAAGAACAGGACTTTCAGCCTGCAATGTCCATGTGGAACAGGATACCAAGTTAAACTAAGGCAACACAGAGTCACAGTGATAGAGTGGCTGTCTTACAGCATTAGAGACCCGGGTTCGATCCTGACTAGAGTGCTGTCTGGACGGAGTTTGTACGTTCCCTCTGTCACCCTGTGGGTTTTCTCTGGGGGCTCCGGTTTCCTCCCAAATACAAAAGACGTGCAGGTTTGTAGGTTAATTGGCTTCTGTAAATTGTCCCTAGCTTGTCGGACAAAAATAGTGAATGGGCAATTGCTGGTCAGTGCGGACTCAGTGGCCCAAAGTTCCTGTTTCCATACTCTATCTCTAAACTAAACCAAAACTCATCTCCACTGCCTGCATCTGATCCATATCCTTGTATTCCCTGCATAACCACAAGCCTGTCCAAACCCTTCTTAAGCACCATTATCATGTCCTCCTCTACCACCACTCCTGGTAGCGCATTCTAGGTATCAAGCTCTCTCTGCAAAAAAACACTTGACCTGCACAACTCGTGTAAATTTTGCCCTTCGAAGCTTAACGCTATGCTCTATAGAGATGTGTGAAAGTGATGCAATCCCATTAGGGGCTGTCAACTGTGGTCAAGAAAATCCATGGTTAACTAATATGAAAGACATCAATTGCATTTTCTCCCTGTCAAGCAGGGATGTAATGCTGAGGTTCTATAAGGCACCAGTCAAGCCACATTTGGAGCATTGTGAGCAATTTTGCGCACCATATCTGAGGAAGGATGTGCTGGCTCTATAGAGGGTCCAGAGGAGGTGTACAAGAATGATCCCAGGAATTAATGGATTAACATATGATGAGCATTTGATGGCAGTGGACCTCTACTCGCTGGATTTTAGAAGAATAAGGGGGGACCTCATTGAATCATACCAAATAGTGAAAAGCTTGGATATAGTGGATGTGGAGAGGATCAATTCTGGGGTCCTTAACCCTCCCTTTACTCTCTTTCCCTTCAACTCCGTCATCGACTATCCCAATGGCCATGAGGGGGGGTCCAAGAGGATGGGGTGCGTTGGAGACGGGAAAAGGATCATCAATGGGGGCGAGGACTCCTTCCCGTGGAAGAAGGTGTGAGGCGGAGGCGAGGGAAGAAGGGCTCCAAATCGAGGCGGTCGTGG
>JAXLNO010002469.1:0-46959 GCA_038087875.1 Malacoraja senta | reverse complement strand
TATGGAATTCAGGGGAGGAGCCTGCCGCATCACACACACGCTAACCACCCTCCCACACACACACACAATGGGTCCAATCTAAGCTGTCAATGAAGACAGCAAATTTATTTTGAAAAAACTGTCTGAAATTAAAAATTAATGTTAAGAATTAGTGATGTTAAGTGAGAAATAATTCAATTCAATTCAATGAAAAACATGGAATCAACAACCTGGCAGGCTGGGAGGGCGGGACCAGGAGGCAGGTGGGGGGGCGGAGACGGGGGGGGGGCAGGAGGCAGTTGGGCCAGGTGCAAAGGCATTGTGAGGTCAGCAGCTAGGCAACCGTTATATTTTTAAAAAATGGCAGTTTGGTGATAAATTTTAGTAAATATCTAGGGAAATAATTGACTAAATGTATAGAGGATTGGATTTTTTTTAATCATAAGGAAAATTTCAACCAGCAGATCTAAAAATGTCACTGTTATTGTAACGTCAGCAGCTGGGCAGAAGTCAGATTTTTAAAAAAAGGGTTAGATTGATCAACAATTTTAATTAAAAGTCAGGAAAACAATGTACCAAATGTACAGAGGAGTGGATTTCTAAAATCACAAGGAAAATGTCTACAGAAATATGTAAATTTTTTCCTGTTTCGGCATCTGATTTTCGAGGAGATACGTTTCACATGCAAAATCACACACACACACACACACACACACACACACACACACACACACACACACACACGCACACACACACACACACACACACACACACACACACACACACACACACACGCACGCACACACACACGCTAGCATGCACACACACACAGACACAGTTTTAATAGATGCTAGACCAAGTGCAGACACGTTGGGTCTGAGGGGGGGAGAGAGAGAGGGAGGAGAGAGAGAGAGAGAGAGAGAGGGGGGGTGAGAGAGAGAGAGAGAGAGAGAGAGAGGGGAGAGATAGAGATGGAGAGAGAGAAATGGGGAGAGAGAGGGAGGGGGAGAGACAGAGAGAGTGAAATGTAACCGTGCGTGACGCGTTCAGAATGTTCTAGAAATGAAGCGTGCGCGTCTCATGCACGAAAGCTGTCAGAAGCTCTATGGAATTCAGGGGAGAAGCCTGCCGCATCACACACACACTAACCCCCCCCCTCCACCCCCCCCACACACACACAGCGGGTCCGATCTAAGCAGCAAATTTATTTTAAAAAAAAACTGTCTTTGAAATTAAACTTTAATGTGAAGAATTAGTGATGTTAAGTGAGAAATAATTAAATTAAATTCAATGAAAAACAATGGAATCAACAACCTGGCAGGCTGGGGGGCGGGGACGGACGGGGCCAGCAGGCAGGCTGGGGGGGCAGGGCTGGACGGGACCAAGAGGCAGTTGAGCCAGGTGCAAAGGCATTGTGAGGTCAGCAGGGTGGGGCCGGGCGTGACCAGCAGGCAGGGCCAGGTGTAAAGGCATTGTGAGGTCAGCAGCTGGGCAACCTTAATATTAAAAAAAAATGTCAGTTTGGTTATAAATTTTAGTAAATATCTCGGGAAATAATTGACCAAATGTATGGAGGATTGGATTTTTGAAATCATAAGGAACATTTCTACCAGAAGATGTAAAAATGTAACTGTTATTGTAACGTCAGCAGCTGGGCAGCGGTGGCGTGAGATGGCACTGTGACTCATGCAGCAGTTTGATTTTAGTGGGACCACGTGAAGGTTCCAATCTCCCACCCCTGTCCCATTGTGATGTCATATCATATGTAAATGAGATCCATTGTGATTGGACATCTGTGAGGTGACACTGTGACTCATGCAGCAGTTTGATTTAATTTTTTTTTGATGTTTTGTGAACAATTTTATTCAAAATCTGGGGAAATAATTGGCCAAATCTAGAGAGGAGTGGATTTCTGAAATCATAAGTTAAATCCCTACCGAAATATGTAAAAATCTCCGCGTTTTTGCATCTGGTTTTTGAGGAAATATGTTTCAAGGCAAAATGACACCCACACACACACACCCACACACCCACACACCCACACACCCACACACCCACACACCCACACACACACACAGAG
The DNA here is from genome assembly GCA_038087875.1 of Malacoraja senta. Classification (NCBI taxonomy): domain Eukaryota; kingdom Metazoa; phylum Chordata; class Chondrichthyes; order Rajiformes; family Rajidae; genus Malacoraja; species Malacoraja senta. The sequence continues at coordinate 44,900 of JAXLNO010002469.1, read as the reverse complement.
TTTTAAAAGTATATAGATAGATATGATATGATATGATAGATTTATCTAGTGGCAGCCATATTATTCAAGCTGGTAAATCAGCACTTTTAAATATATCCTGGAATATATTTTAAAATAGTTTTTAAATTACAATTTATAGTGTTGTTTGATTGCATTGGTTCATTGAGGATTTTATATTTGGCACATATATATGATTAGAAACCTTCACGTTATGACAATTTTTACTTTTATTTGCACCTAGATAGCAGATTGAACCCAATACTCCAAGCTAAATTATGATTCCATATAACAATAAGACTAGAAGACATAAGAGCAGAATTAGGCAATTCAGCCTATCAAGTCTGTCGCTCTGTCGTTCAACCATGGGTGATCTATTTCCCCTCTCAACCCCATTCTCCTTGACCCCCATAACCTTTGACACCCATACTAATCAAGCACCTATCAATCTCCATTTTAAAAATACCCCATGACTTGGCCTCTCTCTGTGGCAATTAATTCCACAGATTCACCACCCTCTGGCCGAAGAAATTCCTCTTCCTCTATTTGGATATATATTGGATATATATATATTCATACATTGATATTGTATGATCCTTCTATTAAGAAAGGAGGGTTCCAATGAAACTACATAAAGATTCCCAAGATTATTGAATAAACACTAATTTGAAAATCTCTATAATTTTCTGTAATTCTTCCTAAACAGTTTGTTCCTAGCTTTGGGAAACCTATATTTTCTGTTGTTTAAGTGGCACCAATTTCTTCTGTAAATGGAACCCTCATCTCGAATGGACTTGTATGCCCAATGCTTACTATTTAATAATGAAACAACGGAACTCAATAATGTTAAATAGGGATTTCTGGCAATTTAAGGTACTACTTGCATACAGATTGGTTTGAATTCCTTGTAATTGCGAGAATGCACTGAGTCACTTGCTGTCATTTCAAAACAAAGAATTTGTGACTTTTACCATGAATAACTGCAGTGCAGTGCAAGCATGTCATGGAATGAACGTTGAGTAAAGAATTGTTGACAAATTGGGCAACTGAACGACTGATCGAACTGCATTCATATGTTACAAGAGAGGTAACTGAGAGTTCACATGTAATGGATTATGTGTAGAATGATGAATTAATTAATTTGGAAGATGAAAAATAAAACAATTCTATTGAGGAGTTTGGATAATTCCTTAAACTGCAACCAAAATGTGGCTTTTTGTGGCAAGGGTTTGTTGTAGAGCAAATTATTTATTAGAAATTTCATTAAAAACGCAGGTGCTGGAAATTATTACGTATTTCAATAGTTCTCTATCATTTCTTACACATTTAAAATGGAAGATAAGTTTTCTTTCTTTGGAATTTTTTCACCACCTTGAGAGCTTCTAATACCTGAAATATCTTTCTTTTTTTTCTGATTCTGGCTTTTGAGCACTTGGAAAGTTAAATAGTCAAGCCAGGACAGTCGTGCCATCTCAAGCCAAGGCCCTATACTCCCAAAGAGCTTCACCATCTCTCTATTTTTCTCTTCTTCATTATACTGCTGATTTTCATTTACCCTTTTGATGAAACTTTCAATCATGTGCTCTTGGAGCTCCATATGTGTGACACGTTTGTCAATAGACTTCCCTGTGAGATCCGTTGATATTTCTTTGTTCTGATAAATGTGCTATAGTTGAGGTGCTGAAGTGCATAGAAGATGAAAGATGGTTGTTGCTGAGTGTGGAATGTGTGGAGGAAGTGATGGGAGAGGGAATGCTCGACATGATGCTGAGATAAACTAATCTCATCTTCCTACATATGATTCACATACTTCCTGTTCCTGCATATCCATGTGGATATTTAAAAGGCTCTTAAACATTACTATCATACCTGCCTCCACCACCACCCTGGCTGGATGTTCCAAGCACCCACCACCCTCCGCATAAACAACTTGCCCTGCATACCTGCACTAAACTTTGCCTCTCTCACCTTAAAGCTATGCCCTCTAATTTTTGACATTTCCACACTGCAGAAAACATTTTGACTGTCATGGGGGAGACACAATTTCTTGGCGGCCGTGCCCATTCAGGCGTGCACACACACACACGGACGCGCGCTCATGCGCTCACACGCGAGGTTTCGGCCGTGGGCCCTATGGCCCATAACATCGGCAACTGAACTGGTTGGTGACCGACTCCGAACTCTGGCAACACCGGCTTCGTCCGTCCCGAATCGTGGGGTTTCAATTGGCCCGTTCGCGGGGCCTTTCATCGCCCGGCAGGGGCTTCAACATCGATCGCCTCGACGCAGCAATTTGACCGCGGGGCGGTGGAAGATCCCAAGGTCGATTTTAAGCTGTGCTGGGCCGGGTAATGAAAAGCCCTGCGAACGGGCCGATTCAAGCTCCTCCCTGATCTTTGCTCCACCAGGACATCTCCCTCCTCCAATCACTGCGCTCTATCCTCAGTCCCACCCCCCTACTTCCGCCTCTGACCTACACCTTCCCTCCTCCAATCATCGCGCTGAATCATCATGGCCCCCCCTTACTGCCTGCTGACCGACGTCTCTCTCGTCCAATCGGCGCCCTCGATCATCAGTCCCACCCCCACTGTCTCGCAGAAAGCGGAGATTTTTAAGAGGTTTTTTTTACGGAGTTTTAAAATCCGGATTACAAAAAATGGCGGGCCCACCTCTCTAAACAGGGGCGGACGTCCCCCCCCCCCCGGGATTTCCGCCCCCTGAATCTAACTATGACTCTCATAGTTTTATATACTTCTATCAAGTCTCCCTTCAGTGTCCCAGAGAATACAATACGTTTGTACATACTTGTAGCTAATATCAATTAATCCATGCCACATTCTGATAAATCTCTACTCCACCCTTTCCAAAGCCTCCTCATTCTTCATGTAACAGTATGACCGGATCTGCCACAATGCTTAAAATGCGACCTAACCAAAGTATTAGAATCAAAAAATAGAGCAGCATTCAAAGGCCTGACAGTTATGCTCAATATCCTAACCAATGAATTGCTTACCATAGTCATAGTAGTCATAGCCAAGTATGTTTTGCAAAATACGAGGAATTTGATTTGCCATACTAATAGAAAGCAACAGAACACAAAAAAAACATTTAAACATAAACATCCACCACAGTGACTCCTCCACATTCCTCACTGTGATGGAAGGTGAAAAAATGTTCAATCTCTTCCCTTCTTTGTCCTCCAGCGGTCGGGGGCCTCTAATCTTCCGTTGATGGGACGATCTTACTCCCGTAGCCGGCGGCAGGCCTCCTCGTCGGGGCGATCAACCTCCTGCATCGGGGGGGAATCTCAGCTCCCCGCGCCGGGTGATCTACCTCGGGTCGGGGGTCGGTAAACATCGTGCGGTTTTGGAGCTTTTTGACTCGATCTCTACCCGAGACTGCGAGTCGATGTTAAAGTCCGCAGGCTGCGGTTGGAGCATTGATCCAATTCGGCTCCGATGGTCAGTCCACAACCCGCAATGGGGCTCAAAGTCAGTCCCGAGCAAGGCCTCCAGCTCCACGATGTTAGGCCGCAGAGCGACCAGAGATATGACCCGGAAAACAATCGCATCTCCGGCAAGGTAAGAGATTTTAAAAAAGTTTCCCCCGAACCCCCCCGCCCACCCCCCATGTAAAACAAACCGGATAACATTAACACAAACTTTTTAAACACACTAAAAATAACAAAAAAATATGAAAAGGACAGATAGACTGTAGGCGAGGCTGCCATTGAAGCACCACGGTGATGAGCAGAGCATGTCTCTTGAGCTGCTTCTGCTCTTATGTGGAAGGAAATTCCAGATGGTTAACTGGGCAGTTCTAGAATTGAGAATCAGTGTTATTGCCCTCCAAGTGAAGATAGCACATTATTTGGAAGTTCGCTTTCAGGTATTGTGCATCCATGCACCTGTTACATTTAACTTTGGCAGAGGTCAAAGTCTTGCAAGTTCTGTTGAAGACACTTCGGTAAGTTGTTGGTGCATTTTGTAGTTTTTCCTCCTCTGCCTAACTTCACCGATAAAATAAACGCAGCAGGGCATCATTCTTCTTTCGTATGGCTTGCACAGACTTAAGTTGTAGGTCAACTTGTTTTATTTGATCTATTTGTTTGTGCACGTCGGGTTGATTGCATTAGTTGAAAAAGGGTGGACCACGTGAAGGTTCCAATCTCCCACCCCAGGGCATCATTGAATCTTTGCCTGTGATTAATTTCAAATTAAATTTGTGGAATGTCCTTCAACTCAAAATGAGTTGGTTCAATTGCATTGAGATTACAAATTCAATCAGCATAGTTGATTTAAGATGTCCCTCATGCAATTATACTTAGAGCCCTGGTATGGAATCCACAATCACTTAATATCAACTTATGTTATAAACTGATATCAGCCAACTTTGATGAATTACATTTTGTTCCGAGTATGATATCAAACTTTGTGAAGAGATCATCAACACTTCCATGGGGAGGTTTAATGATAGTACAAATATAAATCCCACGGGTGGAGCCGTGAGGTCATGGAACATTGGATTTGCATTGAATATAGACACAATATGCTGGAGTAACTCAGCGGGACAGGCAGCATCTCTGGAGAGAGGAAATGGGTGGTTTCGGGTCGAGATCCTTCTTCATTGGATTTGCAGTTCTTTGGAGCATCGACTGAATGACTTAAATTCAAACCAGTGAGATCATTTTTTTAAATTCTTGGTGATAATCCAAGGTAATCTATGATGGAAGATGTGACTTTTGTGTTTAAGCCTAATTAAGTGAGTCATTTCCTCAGTTCTTATACTATCTTCAGTCATTTCCTCAGTTATTATAATAATTAATAACCTCAATAAACCATTCTTGAGATCTATGATACCATCTCTGTCCTGCAGTCTTAACTGATATTTATATTATTACTAGACTAAGTGGGACCTGTTGGGTCCCATGTTCACAGGGGAGGGCTGGTCCCCCAACGCAATATTCCATCTCTCCACCAATTCCAATATTAGAGGCCAGTGGGGGCTTTCTGGAGCGCTAGTTGTGGACCAAAGCGACTGGTTTCCAGAGGGCTAGTATGAACATTGTGGGCCGAATGGATTCTTGGGCTGGCAGCTCAGTCACTCTGGCTTGGTGGGCTGGCAGCTCAGTCACTCAGGCCTGGTGGGCTGGCAGCTCAGACACTCAGGCCTGGTGGGCTGGCAGCTCAGTCACTCAGAGCTGGTAGCTCAAAAATTCTGCCCAAAACAGGTGAGAGACTGTGAGAGAGAGAAGGCGGAGAGGGTGGAGAATCAATTTTAGACATTTTTCATCTTTTTCTGCAGATCACAGCAATGAAGGAGAAAAGTCTATCATGGCCTGGATCTACCAGGGAGCCAATGAAGCAAGGGAGAAAAATACTGGGGTGAGGTTTAATACTTGCAGTGGGATTACTTACTGATGGGCCAAAGGGACACCTCCTGGGCTTGTACAGGCCTGATGGGACAAAAGGACTTAAAAAAAATCTGTGAAATCTGAGTGAAAGGCACTTTTTCTGGATTTTCCCTGGCCTGGCACCAGCCTTTTGGGCCAAAATGCTCCTCCTGGGCTAATAGGGGCCTTGTGTGCCGAAATGAGTGGTTTTAGGCAGGCCAAACAACTCATTTCATTTCTTTTCATTTCCATTTCCATTTCAATTTCAAGCATAGGGCAGGCCAAACAACTCAATTCATTTCATTTCATTTCCATCTCCATTTCAATTTCAAGCACAGGGCAGGCCAAACAACTCATTTCATTTCATTTCATTTCAATTTCCATTTCAATTTCAAGAACAGGGCAGGCCAAACAACTAATTTCATTTCATTTCCATATCCATTTCAATTTCAAGCACAGGGCAGGCCAAATAACTCATTTCATTTCATTTCATTTCAATTTCCATTTCAATTTCAAGAACAGGGCAGGCCAAACAACTAATTTCATTTCATTTCCATATCCATTTCAATTTCAAGAACAGGGCAGGCCAAACAACTAATTTCATTTCATTTCCATATCCATTTCAATTTCAAGCACAGGGCAGGCCAAAAACTCATTTCATTCATATTTCATTTCGATTTCCATTTCCATTTCAATTTCAAGCACAGGGCAGGCCAAACAACTCATTTCATTTTCATTTCCATTTCCATTTCCATTTCAAGCATAAGGCAGGCCAAAAAACTCATTTCATTTTCATTTCATTTCCATTTCCATTTCAATTTCAAGCATAGGGCAGGACAAACAACTCATTTCATTTTCATTTTATTTCCATTTCCATTTCCATTTCAATTTCAAGCACAGGGCTGGCCAAACAACTCATTTCTTTTTCATTTCATTTCTATTTCCATTTCAATTTGAAGCTCAGAGCAGGCCAAACAACTTATTTCATTTCATTTCCATTTCCATTTCCATTTCAAGCACAGGACAGGCCAAACAACTCATTTCATTTCATTTCTGTAAAATGACTTGATTCCTACACAGAGTCTTTTACTGATGGTTTATTATAATCACTAACACACGCTATGCAATAGCTGTCCGTGGTCATCACTGGAGCTAGAGAGCGGGCTGGAGGTGGGGACCGTAAAATTATACGAGAGACAATGGGCAGTGGTTAGTAGTGGTGAGGTCACTATGTTAAAGGAACATGCACTGATCTACATCCCTCCTCTTGGAAACAAAAGCATGGCAATACACAGAGCGACCACAGCTCATACGCTAGGATTACAAACCGCGCCGGGAACAGTTAATCGTGTCATAACACAGCTAAGCGAGCTCCCCGTAACGGACAGGCGGCTTGACCAACCGGCCAGAGCGGGTGCGCAACCCGCATTCCCCCTCAACCGCAGGAGCAGAAGGGACAGAGTCAGGGACAGAGGTGGGAGAGCCGGGCGGGGAACGAACCGGAGACGGAGGAGAACAGCGAGGTGAAACGGGCACGCTGGCAAGCGAGGCAGGGGAAAGAGGCTTGTGAGCGCGGGGCATAGAGAGCTGGGAGGGCAGTTTCCGCGACATGCGAGGAGTGACAGGGGCTGGCGGAGCCTCGGGCAGAATGGAAGGGATAGGTGGCTGAAACGGGTCCGCGGGAGGCGGAGGAGGCTCGTTGACGAGCAGGAGGTGCTGGCGTGACCGACGGTAGATAGCGCCCTCATAGTCGACGAGGTATGACCGGGGAGAGCCGGCATTACCAACCACTACGGCCAGCCTGTAGTGCCCGGAGGGGGACTGCTTCCGAACCACCTGGCCCGGGAACAGGCAAAGAAGCGGCCGGGCCGACTTGTCAAAGGAGCGCTTCTGGATGGCTTTCTTCTCGATGATGCGCTCTGTGACAGCGGCAGGGTTCTGGACCGAGGGTTTGAGGGACTGTTGCGAGACAGGGAGAGGTGGTCTAGTGGTGCGGGACATGAGGCGATGGGCAGGTGAACTGAGCGCGGGGTCGCGGGAAATGTTGCGGAGGTTGAGGAGGGCAAGGTAGAAGTCGGAATGTGAAAGGCGGCAGTGTTCCAGCAGCTCCTTGGCACTGCGGACGGCGCGTTCCGCAAGGCCGTTGCTCTGCGGATACTCAGGGCTGCTGGTGATGTGACGAAAGTTCCAACGGGCAGCGAAGTCACGGAACTCGGCGCTGGAGAACTGGCTGCCGTTGTCCGATTGGAGGGTCACCGGGGATCCGAAGGTGCAAAAGTGGCGGCGAAGCTTCCCGATGACCGCGGCAGAGGTGATGGAAGGCAGCTGATCCACCTCAAACCAACTGGAGTATGGGTCCACCAGGACCAGGAAGTGCTTGCCACGCCATTCGAAAAGGTCCGTGGCAACAGACATCCACGGTAGCTCGGGGGCCGGCTGCTGCAGGAGGGGCTGGCGCTGCTGATGAGGCAGGAGACTGTTACAGGCAGCGCAAACGGAGACTCTGTCACGGATGTCCTGAGCCATACCTGGCCAGTAGAATTGGCTCTGGGCCTGGGACAAAGTGGCCTCCACCCCGGGGTGGCCGTTGTGTGCAGATTGAAAATAGTGATCCCGCAGAGCGGCCGGCACCACGACCTTGTGACCCTTCACCACCACGCCGTCGTGTAGCACCAGTTCATCACGAACCAGGAAGTAGGGCACGGCACCAGCCGGCAGGGAAGAGCGTTGGTCAGGCCAACCACGGCGGATAACGTCCGCAAGTTGTGCAGGGCAGGATCATCAGCAGTGTGTTTGACCAGGGACTGCATCTGCTGGGAAGGAACAATGTTAACGTTCAGTACCATCAGGTCAGACGATTCGTACGGGTGGCGGGCAACTGAAGGGAGCGGCGCACGGGACAATGTGTCGGCCACAAACATATCTTTGCCCTTGCGGTACACAATCCGGAACGTGAAACGCTGGAGCTGCAGCATCATCCGCTGCAACCGGGAAGAGGCGACATGGATAGGCTTGTTCAGAATAGTGACCAGCGGTTGGTGGTCAGTCTCAATGGTGAAGGTGTTGCCCAGAATGTAGTCCTTAAACTTGGAGCAGGCAAACACCACGGCAAGTAGCTCCTTCTCGATCTGGGCATAACATTGCTCGGCAGGGGTCATGGTGCGAGAAGCGTAGGAGACAGGTAGCTGCAGGCCGTCATAAAGCTGCAGACATGCAGCACCAAGACCGAACTTAGAGGCATCACAAGTGAGGACAATTGGTCTGTGCAGATCGAAGAACTTGAGAGTCGGTGTGTGTGTGAGCTTGGACTTCAGAGCCACGAACGCCGACTGGTGATGCGGGAGCCAGACCCGTGCGGAGTCCCTCTTGATCAGTTCCCTCAGGGGAGCACTCAGTTCGCTGAGGTCAGGTATGAACTTCCCCAGGTAATTGACCATGCCCAGGAAGCGCTGCAGGCCGGGAACGTCAGTAGGAGCGGGCATCTCGGTGACTGCTGATGTTTTCTGGGGGTCAGGCTTTAAACCCCCCGCCGTGAAAATGTGACCAACGTAAGTGACTTCCGGGACCCGGAACCGACACTTCTTGGGGTTGAGCTTGAGATAGATTTTACGAGCCCTGTCCAGGACTTTGCGGAGGTGCAGGTCGTGCTCAGCGACGTCCCTCTCGTACACCAGGATGTCATCCACGATGATAGCGCACGGCAACCCAGCGAACAGCTGTTCCATGGTGCGCTGGAAAACCTCACTAGCCGAGTTGATCCCAAACGGCATGCAGAGGAAACGGAACCTGCTGAAAGGTGTGATGAAGGTGGTCAGGAATGAGGAACGTTCATCTAGAGGGAAACGCCAACATGAGCTTTTGGCGTCTAAGACAGAGAAGACAGTGGCAGGACCGACCTGTGCAGCGACGTCCTCCACCGTCCGCATGGGGTAGTGCGGGCACTTGATGGCCAGGTTCAGGTCCTTTGGGTTAATGCAGATCCGGATCTCGCTCTTGTCCTTCTTGGCAGCGACGACCATGTTTGAGACCCACCTGGTGGGAGCGCTCACCTCCTTGAGGATGCCCATGGTCACCATATCACGCAGAGTAGATTCCACACGGCCCTTCATAGCAAAGGAGACGCGGTGGGCCGGTTGAACCACCGGGTCGACACTCGGGTCGACAACAATTTTATAGTCACAGGGCAATTTGCCCAAAATGTCATCAAAACGGTCGGGGTATTCGCCCAGGGGGTCCATGGGGGCCTGCACCAGGTGAATTCCGCGGTGGAAAGAAACCAAGCCAAGGTCCTGGCACGCACGGGCGCCCAACAGGGTGACGTTGTCAGAATCCAGCAGGTGGAAGGTGAGGGGCCGAGAGGTCTCAAGGACTGTGCAGATAAGCGTGGCCTTCCCCACTGGAACTAGAACACCTCCCCCATAGGCATGAAGGCGGGTGTCGCCGGGAGTAACTCGCTCACCAGATCTTATCCGCTTGAAGAGGCTGACAGACATAACATTTGCAAAGGCACCAGTATCGACCTTGGCAGAGAATGAATGGCCATTCACAGTAACATGCACAGAGGGATCTGTTATCGTAGCAGGTGCACCCAAAAGCAAAAACACCGTTGAATCACCATGGGAGGAGCTCCTATCAGAGTCTGGGAGTTCATCCGACTGGTACTGATAACCAAGCGCGCTATCAGGGTCTGCAAGGTTGTTTAAATTCCTCCTTGGAGCAGGGACCGGCTTATCACGGGACCGACAAGCCGCCGAAAAGTGGTTCAGTTTGCCACAGGAATTACAAGTCTTACCCTGCGCGGGGCAAACGTTGAACTGGTGGAAAGAAAAATTACAATTGGGGCAACGGCGTGGGGTGACCTTAGCGGGCATTGCAGCGGGGTTTCGTCGTGGTGGACCAGCGTTCCGCTGGCGGCCAGCTGCACCGGTAAAGTTAATGTCCTGGGACACCGGTTGAGACACGGAGCTAACAGCAGAGGCCTTACGAGCGGAATGCATGGCCTCCCTTAGTGTCAAATCAGGTTTCATGAGGAGCTCGTCACGCAGCTTAGCGTTCAGGAGACCATTGACCAGGACATCCCTGATCAATTCGTCCGTGGAGATTGTTTCAAGGCGACAGCGCTGAGCCATATGACGCAAAGAGGCAATGAAAGCGTCAATATGCTCGCCGGGAATCTGCCGCCTCTGGAAGAATTTAAAGCGCTCAATAATGTTATTGGTAGGGATATCACAGAGGGCAGTGAATTTAGCCATGAGACATACCGGGTCCCGACGGTCTTCTCCGGGGGCGAAGTCGAATGAAGCATAGTGATCCATGGCCTCCGGGCCAGCGAGGTTGAGCAGCAGGTGAGCCTGCACAGCAGGAGTGGCATCAGGATGAGCGATGGCTGTGTAATGTTCAAAGTCGTGCTGGAACACAGTCCAGCGGTGGACAATGTCCGTGTCAAAGACCAAAGTGTCGGATCGACGACAGGAGTTGGACATAATGAAAACGGGGGGGAGACGTGAACAACTGGGAGAAAGCAAAGAATAAAAAGAAAACCGATAAACAGGAGACGCGAGTCTACCGCTGTGACACCATGTAAAATGACTTGATTCCTACACAGAGTCTTTTACTGAAGGTTTATTATAATCACTAACACACACTATGCAATAGCTGTCCGTGGTCATCACTGGAGCTAGAGAGCGGGCTGGAGGTGGGGACCTTACAATTATACGAGAGACAATGGGGAGTGGTTAGTAGTGGTGAGGTCACTATGTTAAAGGAACATGCACTGATCTACAATTTCCATTTCCATTTCAATTTCAAGCACAGGGCAGGCCAAACAACTCATTTCATTTTCAATTAATTTCCATTTCCATTTCAATTTCAAGCACAGGGCAGGCCAAACAACTAATTTCATTTTCACTTCATTTCCATTTCCATTTCCATTTCAATTTCAAGCACAGGGCAGGCAAAACAACTCATTTCATTTCATTTCCATTTCCATTTCAATTTCAAGCATAGTGTAGGCCAAACAACTCATTTCATTTCAATTTATTTCCATTTCCATTTCAATTTCAAGCACAGGGCAGGCCAAACAACTCATTTCATTTCATTTCCATTTCCGTTTCAATTTCAAGCACATGGTATGCCAAACAACTCATTTCATTTCATTAAGGGCTAACCAATCATTTATTGCAAGTCCATTGCAAACTGACAGTTCAGTTGACTCACAACTTAGAATCGCAGTTGTGGACTCTCCGTCACGATATTCCAGAGTGACTGACTCATGTCCGGCATCTGGGGCTTTATACTCCTGGCCCCCCCGGAAGGGGCGTTACCTTCATCATGGTGACTGGCAGTCGAGAGGACCAATCAGCTGATCTCAAGATTTTCTAAACAGTCATAATTGTTTTATTTTTCAGCGATCGGAAAAATCCTTGAGGTTGTTGGAGCGGAGGAGGACTGTGAGTAAAACCCCTGTCTCACGGTGCGAGTCCACCCACGAGTGTTCCCTTGTTTAAAACAAATCAAACTCGTGGTAATCATGTAGAATTAACGTAACGGGAACGTTGGAACTCGTAACGCTAACGGCAGGTACGCGGGAAACTTGTTAACTCGTGAAAATCTTTCAACATGATGAAAGATTTCCACTAATCAAATTTACTCTTGAAGTAAAAATGTTAAACTTTTAAACTTGTTGTAAGAACGTAGTAGCCCATGAGTTTACCGTAGTGACTCGTGAGTCTACCGTGGGCACTCTTTAAGTCAGCGGGACAGCCAGCATCTCTGGAGAGATGGAATGGGTGACGGGATGACGTTTCCAAAATTCTGCTACGTCTTTGTGTTACTCCAGCACTGTGTGTTCACTTTTTGTCAACCAGCATCTGCCCTTTCTTGTGTATGACATTATTTGTATCCGTGGCAGTTGATTGTCGCTCCCTTCAGTTTCCCAGGGGGTCAGGATGGGACTGGAGTTGGGAGGGAAAGGTGAGGGGGGGGGGGGAGGGAAGTGGAGTGGGGGGGGGTGGGTTGGGGTGACTTAGTACGGGAGACAAGTGTAGGAGAGGTGTACTGACTGTGTGGGCAGACACTTTGGTAGTGATTGCCCATGGGGTTCACTGTCGAGGACTTCATAACGCAGAGAGCATTATAAACAGTGGAGCGATTAACCCCGGAAAGGGGGGAGACTTCTCTCTGAGTTAGACCCAGGAAACTGAAGCAGGCTCACGAAGACTTAATATTTTCTTGAGGTTACTAATGACAGATATATGGATGGGAAGGGTTTAGAGGGCAATGGGCCACATGCAGGCAAATAGGACTACCCCAAGACGCCAACTTGGACGGCATGGCCAAGCTGGGCCGAAGGACCTGTTTCCGTGTTGTACAGCACCATGACTAAGGCCTATCCAGTGGGATTGACATGTTTTGTATTTTTCCTTTCTAAAGATGCAGTGTATTTTGGTGACTGTTGCACACTGCTGACCAGAAGCGCCTTCAATACCCAGATATACCAGATCCACACAAAATCTTTTTTTGCGGCAACTGTTTATAATGTTCTCTGCATTATGAAGTCCTCGTCAGTGAACCCCATGGGCAATCCCTACCAAAGTGTCTGCCCGCACAGTTAGTACACCTCTCCTACATTTGTCTCCCGTACTAAGTCACCCCAATGCCGCCCTCTCGCCCCACTCCCCTCCCCTCCCCCCCTCCCCCCCACCTTTCCCTCCCAACTCCAGTCCCGTCCTGACCCCCTGGGTAACTGAAGGGAGCGACAATCAACTGCCACGGATACAAATAATGTCATACACAAGAAAGAGCAGATGCTGGTTGACAAAAAGTGAACACACAGTGCTGGAGTAACACAAAGACGCAGCAGAATTTTGGAAACGTCATCCCGTCACCCATTCCTTCTCTCCAGAGATGCTGCCTGTCCCACTGACTTAAAGAGTGCCCACGGTAGACTGACGAGTCACTACGGTAAACTCACGGGCTACTACGTTCTTACAACGAGTTTAAAAGTTTAACATTTTTACTTCAAGAGTAAATTTGACTCGTGGAAATCTTTCATCATGTTGAAAGATTTTCACGAGTTAACAAGTTTCCCGAGTACCTGCCCTTAGCATTACAAGTTCCGACGTTCCCGCTACGTTAATTCTACATGATTACCACGAGTTTGATTTATTTTAAACTCGGGATCACTCGTGGGTGGACTCGCACCGTGAGACAGGGCCATTAGATGGCCAAAAAATTATAGCGATAAAGGGTAGCATTTTTTCCAAAAATCAATATACAACATAGACAGGAAGTGGTCAAGATGAGACTTTTATTATAATAATAGATAGTATCCAGAATTATGGTTAGACATAGTTTAATGTTATTGCCTTCTTTAATAGTTTTCTCTTTTTCAACAAGTACTTTAGGATTCACAGAATTGAAAACAACAGTTATGATCAGATTTAATGCAGTCCTGTTTCCATTCTGTGTGACACCATATGTCCATAACTTGGTGAAATAAAACACAATAAAGACCTTGCACCACTTCCCTTTATCAGTAAATGATCTCACTGTGTTTAAACAAAGAATTACAAATAACTGTTGGGAATTATTTTGGACCATTTCCAGGAACTAAAAAATGATCTCAAGGGTATTACTGTGAAATGTGAAAAAAAATCTTCTCTAACTTTTGCTTGTTTACCTGATCATCTGCTCAATTAACTGCCTTTTCTTTGTAATTGTTTTCCATTGCAAGTGAAGCTACAGCACCACACGCCAATTGACTTTGAGAGGCTCTGGTCAATCCAATCACAAGTCAATCAGTGCTGAAAGCCAATAGTGGATTGAAGTCAGATGGTTGCAAGTAGCTTGTTTCAATAATTCTCCATCGGGCTCAACAGAGGTGTAAGCAACAACACAAGTGTGACAAATAGCTCTTACAGTCTTTAGTCCGGAGATGTAAGCATTTTAAAATTAATGCATTCTTGCTCTTTAACAGCTGCTGTTTATGTCTTTAAAAAATGAAAATCAAACACCTGCAGATGCTGCAATAAAAATATAAAATGCTGTCAAATGCAGCAGGAGAAGCTGTTTATATCTAGTTAATCAGTATGTCTTCATAAATGACCAGATTATTTTGCTCCTTGAAGAGCACATGAGATTATTATTTTATGCTCATTATCCTTCAAATATCAATTTCAATTGAATAAATGGTTTAAAAATGGAATTGCTTGGAGTGTGGAAAGTCACATGATTCAACTTCCAGTCAGGGTTGGTATGCCAGTCTCCAGTACAGTGTGACCCTCAGATCCTCATGAAACTTAGAACAGAACTGTACACTGCAAGAACGGGCCATTCGGCCCACAATGTCTGTGCCAAACATGATGCCAGGTTAAACTAATCTCCTCTGCCTGCATGTGGTCCATATCCTTCCATTCCCTGCACATCTTGGTCCCTATATGAAAGCCTCTTAAATGTCACTACTGTATCTGCCTCCACCACCAAGCAGGCAGCACACTTCAGACATTCACCACCTCTGTGTAAAATACTTGACCTGTACAGTCTTCTTTATTTTTCTTCCCCTCTCACCTTCAAGTTATACCTTCCAGACTTTGACATTTTCACCCTGGGAAAAAGGATTCTGACTGTCTACCCTGTCTTTGATCTTATCCATCCTATGGTGGGTCCCCCATGTATATCCTCCCAGAAGCAGCCAGTCTGGGCATTTTCCTTCAAACGCCTCGCTGACTCTGAATCTTTGTTGTGTAGCTCTTACTGCCGAGGGCTAGAAAGATATAAAGGAACTACACAATGGCAGATTTATTTTGATCCCCTGAGAATTTTCTGATTATTTGCAGCCTACCATGAGGTGATAATTATTAGCCAGGAATATTCTTACCTGATGTTATTTTGGGTTTTCAGACCTCAGGGAACCAAGCAAGCGAAATGAGTTAGTCAGTGTACATGCTGTGAGTGATACACCTCTGTACACACAAGAATCATTTCAACAAGGAGCTAGCTATCGTTATGAGATATAGTACTGACAAAGCCTTTCAAGGAAAAATACCCCCATCCCTCTTCCTGCAGCACCAGTAACGGCAGCACTTTAACACTATTTTCTTCTTCGTCGAAAGTAGACCGTGTACAGCGGTGATCAAAGTAGACGTACAGCGGTGATCAAAGTAGACCGTGTACAGCGGTGATCAAAGTAGACCGTGTAGAGCGGTGATCAAAGTAGACCGTGTACAGCGGTGATCAAAGTAGACCGTGTACAGCGGTGATCAAAGTAGACGTACAGCGGTGATCAATGTAGGCGTACAGCGGTGATCAAAGTAGACCGTGTACAGCGGTGATCAAAGTAGACCGTGTAGAGCGGTGATCAAAGTAGACGTACAGCGGTGTTCAAAGTAGACGTACAGCGGTGATCAATGTAGACCGTGTACAGCGGTGATCAAAGTAGATCTTGTACAGCGGTGATCAAAGTAGACCGTGTAGAGCGGTGATCAAAGTAGACCTTGTAGAGCGGTGATCAAAGTAGACGTACAGCGGTGATCAAAGTAGACGTACAGCGGTGATCAAAGTAGACGTACAGCGGTGATCAAAGTAGACGTACAGCGGTGATCAAAGTAGACGTACAGCGGTGATCAAAGTAGACGTACAGCGGTGATCAAAGTAGACGTACAGCGGTGATCAAAGTAGACGTACAGCGGTGATCAAAGTAGACCGTGTACAGCGGTGATCAAAGTAGACCGTGTACAGCGGTGATCAAAGTAGACGTACAGCGGTGATCAAAGTAGACGTACAGCGGTGATCAAAGTAGACCGTGTACAGCGGTGATCAAAGTAGACCGTGTAGAGCGGTGATCAAAGTAGACCGTGTACAGCGGTGATCAAAGTAGACCGTGTACAGCGGTGATCAAAGTAGACGTACAGCGGTGATCAATGTAGACGTACAGCGGTGATCAAAGTAGACCGTGTACAGCGGTGATCAAAGTAGACCATGTAGAGCGGTGATCAAAGTAGACGTACAGCGGTGTTCAAAGTAGACGTACAGCGGTGATCAATGTAGACCGTGTACAGCGGTGATCAAAGTAGATCTTGTACAGCGGTGATCAAAGTAGACCGTGTAGAGCGGTGATCAAAGTAGACCTTGTAGAGCGGTGATCAAAGTAGACGTACAGCGGTGATCAAAGTAGACGTACAGCGGTCATCAAAGTAGACGTACAGCGGTGATCAAAGTAGACGTACAGCGGTGATCAAAGTAGACGTACAGCGGTGATCAAAGTAGACGTACAGCGGTGATCAAAGTAGACCGTGTACAGCGGTGATCAAAGTAGACCGTGTACAGCGGTGATCAAAGTAGACGTACAGCGGTGATCAAAGTAGACGTACAGCGGTGATCAAAGTAGACCGTGTACAGCGGTGATCAAAGTAGACCGTGTACAGCGGTGATCAAAGTAGACCGTGTACAGCGGTGATCAAAGTAGACCGTGTAGAGCGGTGATCAAAGCCAGCAACTCTGGGGGTGCAGTTCATTAAATTCTTGCAATTTGTCAGTCTTGAAGTTCACCAACTTCTCTCGTACCATTGTAGACGCAAAAGACTGCAGATCATTGGAGCTGGTGGATCAAACAATCTTCTGGAAGAACTCAACGGGTCGAGCAGCATCTGTGGGTGGGAAAGGAATTGTCAATATATCGGGTCAAAACTGTGCATCAGGATTAAGTGTGGGGACGGAAGATAGCTTATATAAAGAGGGGAGGAGGAGTGGTGCAACCATGGAGATGTGAAAGATTAGACTTTTAGACTTTAGAGAAACAGCACGGAAACAGGCCCTTCGTTGACCAGCGATCTCCTCGTACACTAACACTAACTTTCACACCAGGGGCAATTTTCCAAAACTTTACCGCAGCCTATTAACCAAGAAACCTGTACATCTTTGGAGTTTGGGAGGAAACCGGAGCTCCCAGGGAAAACCACAGAAGGTAGTTGAGGCCAGTTCATTGGCTATATTTAAGAGGGAGTTAGATGTGGCCTTTGTGGCTAAAGGGATCAGGGGGTATGGAGAGAAAGCAGGTACAGGATACTGAGTTGGATGATCAGCCATGATCATATCGAAGGGCCAAATGGCCTACTCCTGCACCTATTTTCTATGTTTCTATGTTTCTATGTGAGCACCTCAAGCAATTTGTAGCCATATCAACTCATACATCCATAATAAAACAATGAATTCAAGTTGAGGAAAACAGATTGTCTTAAAAGACATGGCACCACACCTTTGTGTTGTGGGATGCTTGATTGATGTCAAATTTCTCCCCCACCAGGGTAAAATCTTTTCTCTGCTGTACAGAGAGTAAAAGCCAATTGCCATTCAGTTTTACAACAACTCAAAGTAAAGATGAATTAGGACAGATGTAACATGAGCTCACAAGTTCATAACAGCCTGTTGAACACCATCATACAATGTCAAAAGCTACCTCAGTTAATATCCATTATCTGGAGACAAGGAGCAGAGCATTCTTCTCCAAACCATTGAGTTATAGGTTGTGAAAAGATCATTGCGATGATATATCCTGACTTCTTCCGGTCAAACTAAGCACAATTAAGACAAACCTTGGGTTTAGTCTTTTGACTTCAGTGATAAAAATTGCAACTGGCAAAAGAGAACATAAAGAGAAGTGGTGAAAAAAAATTAAATCATCAGCAATTGGTGCAGTTAATCAAGTGAACAACTGGGACATGTGGTTACCATCAGTAATTCCCCTTGGTTTCATCCTGCTCAATAATAATAACATTATTCTAAGGCATCCCGGAACATGGTAAAAAGCACAGAATTATTTTGTAATGTAACTATTTCTGCATGGTTTCCACGATTCAAATAATTGGCTGTTTATACAGACCACACAAAGACTAATCTTGGAGTTTCGCTTTTTGGCACAGGTCTGTATTGATCTGCTTTTCAGTCTTTTCAATATTCTATTAAGGTAAGATTAAGTTTCCTCTGCTCACTTCCTTACCATTGAACGAAGGGTAGCCTGATTTTATACAGAAAGCTGAGTTGCAGAAGGACTATATTAAATAAGTGACTCATTTTCTTCCTGGATCACGAATAAGACATCTTGACTGGGAAAATACACTCCAAGCACATTTGAGGGAACAAGCAAAAACAGATTGTGCCAGGAAAACTATTAAATCTGGAAATATAATTCTGATTTATTTGGAAAGATCTTTAACTCAATCACGAGCTGACCCCGCACTAAATTATAATCTAAATAACCAATGATCAAAGACAAACTCTTGTAATGGGCCTGTCCCACTGTACGAGCTAATTCAAGAGTTCACCCGAGTTTTCCCTGATTCCAACTCGGAGAATTATGGTAATAGCCGCTCGTAGGTACTCGGGGCTCCCGTGGACATTTTACAACATGTTGAAAAATCTTCACAAGTCTTCACGAGCTTACCGTGTTACCCGGGTACCTGCCGTTAGCGTTACGAGCCGCTAAGAGACGTCCCGAGCTCCGATGTACCCGCAACATACATTCTATGTGCTTACCACGAATTTGATTTTTTTTTAAACTCGGGAGAGCTCTTGAATTAGCTCGTACAGTGGGACAGCCCCTTTACTAACATAAACTAAACATGCTTAATTTTATTTTTTTTGGTGGAACTGTATGAATTTTAAAAGGGGGACAACTGGTCTCCAAACCGAGAAACAAGGAACTGCAGTTGCAGTTTTTATAAAGGAAGACACAGGCTGCTGTATTAACTCAACGGATCAAACAGCATCTCAGGAGAACTTAGTTAGACCATGTTTCAGTTTGGGACCTTTCTTCAGACTGATTGTAGGAGAATTTAGTTTAGGTTTTCTTTAGTTCAGATTTAGTTTAATTTTAGTTTAGAGCTTAGGGGGTGGGGGGGGTGGATAAGAGCTGGAAGAGTGGAGGAGTAGGACAAAGGCTAGCAATTAATAGGTCGACACAGGTGAGGAGGGTCATTTGATAGGCAGAAGGTTAGACAAAGGCCAGAGTTGAAAAGACAGAAAGTGTGGAAGGTGTGAGGTTAGAAGAGCTGGAGCAAGGAATTGTAAAGCTAGAGAATGTAGGAGGAAGGGAAGGCGGAGGAAAGAAATAGATGTGTCCAGGTGGGGCATAGGGGAATGGGAAGGTTAAATGGGGGAAGAAGGGAGAAGGGGTGTTATATCTTTACTACTAAAAGTCTGATCTTGACCACTTCCTGTTGTTCTGTATATTGATTTTAGAAAAAACGCTGCCACTTACGGCTGTGATTTGTGGCCATCTTACTCAGAGTCCCCCTCCGCTGTGCAGGACAAGAGGATTTTTCCCATTGATGAAAAATAAAAGAGTTATTAGTGTTTTAAAAATGTTGAAATTCTCTCTCCTGAAGGCCACGCCCCTTCCGGAGGGACTATAAAACCTGGAAGTGTTGAGTGCCTCAGTCAGTCTCTGCAAGATGGGGGAGCGAGAGTGTCACGTCTCTCAGTCTGAGCTGTGAATAACACTGAACACATGTCTACTAAATTGTGAGTGGTTTTACTAACCTGTCAGTGCCCTTAATGTGGTTTGAAAATATAGTTTGGAAATGCTAAAGCTGTGTTGCCTTTGGTTTGGAAATGCTAAATCTGTGTTGCCTTTGGTTTGGAAATGCTAAAGCTGTGTTGCCTTTGGTTTGGAAATGCTAAAGCTGTGTTGCCTTTGGTTTGGAAATGCTAAAGCTGTGTTGGCTTTGGTTTGGAAATGCTAAAGCTGTATTGCCTTTGGTTTTTGAAATGCTAAAGCTGTGTTGCCTTTGGTTTGGAAATGCTAAAGCTGTGTTGCCTTTGGTTTGGAAATGCTAAAGCTGTGTTGCCTTTGGTTTGGAAATGCTAAAGCTGTGTTGCCTTTGGTTTTTAAATGCTCAAGCTGCGTTGCCTAATTAAAATTGCCTTGCCTAATTAAAGTTGCCTTGCCCAATTAACGTTGCCGTGCCTAATTAAAGCTGCTTTGCCTTCTATATAATTAAAAGTCTAATCTTGACCATTGCCTGTTTGCGCTTTATATTGATTTTAGAAAAAACGCTACCACGTATGTCTGTGATCTTTGGCCATCTTACTCAGAGTCCCCCTCCGCTCATCAGGTGCCGAGGATTTTTCCCATATGTGAAAAATAAAAGAGTTTTAAAAATGTTGAGATTCTCTCTCCTTTCAATCACGCCATGAAGGCCATGCCCCTTCTGGTGGGGGGGAAGAGACTATAAAACCCAGAAGTGTGGGCGTGGCTCAGTCTCTGCAAGATGGAGGAAGGAGAGGTCACGACTCGCTGTCTTTAGTGGCCTTGCACCCTGCTTGAAGTGGTAAGAAACTGCACTTGAATTTGGTGGCCTTGCACCCTGCTTGAAATGGAATTTCAAGGAATAGTCGTGATTCAACTGCCAGCCCACCAGCCGTGAGTGAGTGAGCTGCCAGCACAACAGGCTTGAGTGACTGAGCCGCCAGCCCGAGAATCCATTTGGCCCACAATGTCCATACTAGCCTTCTGGAAACCAGCTCCAGAAAGCCCCCCCCACTGGCCACCAATATTGGAATTGGTGGAGAGGTGGAATATTGCGTTGGGGGACCAGCCCTCCCATGTGATGCTGGGACCCAACAGGTCCCACTTAGTCTAGTTGTTAGCTAAAAGTGAAGAATTCAATTATCATACCATTGGGTTTTGAGCTATGCAAGCGGAATATGTGAAATTGTTCCTAACCAGAGAGAAGCTGAATGTTTATTTGTATGTGAAACACAAAATTCCAGAGTAACAGTGGGTCATGCTGCATCTCTGGAGGGAATGGACAAGGAACTTTTCGGGTCGGGAACCTTCTTCAGACAGAACGGTATGTATGTTTGAAAAAGAGTTATGGGCCTGTCCCACTTAGGCGACTTTTTAGGTGACAGCAGGAGACTATGCAGTCACCACATGGTCGCTACATGTTCGCGGGTGGCTGCTGGGGAGTCACCTTCATGGTCATGAGGAGTTCCCGCATTCTAGGAACTGGCCGCGGCCTCATTATGGTCGCCGAGTGTTTTTCATGTTGAACTGTAGATTGAGTTGTTTGTGTGTCGTGTAGGAATTGTTTTGTTTGTATGGCTGTGGAAATGGAATTTCATTTGAGCCTCTTTGAGGGTCAAATGACAATAAAATCTAATCAAATCAAATCAAACATGTTGAAAAATTAGTGGCGACCAGAATGAAGCCGCCATGGAGAGTAGTGAGAATTCTCGTGCCGTAGGTTGGTCGCCAGGAGGTCCTAGTTGGTTGCCAGGAGGTCGAAGGTTGTCATAGGTTCTTGTAGGTTGAAGCCGGTGCTGACCGGTGAATTTCATTGGCTCATTGGGGAAAAAAAACGTAAACAGTAGTTTTTATAACTAAGGATAACCGACCGGTAATGTTAATGTCTGCCGAGCTTCACAGCCGTGTATCTCTGGCTTCGTAAAAGTTGTCTTCACTCCTTCTCCCCCCTTCTCCCCCCCTCCCCCCTCTCTTTTAAAGGATTTACATGACACTTCCCGTACACTGTGCTTTCACCGTTTTAATTACAGCACCAACCTTCCTGTTCATCGCGGTGTGTGTCTGTATCATATTGGCTATGCACCGTGTGAATTTCATTCAGACAGCGCCTCCCCAACCTGACAGTCGCCTGAAAAATCGCCTAAGTGGGACAGGCCCATTACATCTCATGTGGAAATGTACCTGGGGAGGAGATAGTTTGGATGGGAAGGAATTCCTGGTGAGACAGAGGTTCACAGGATGTCCTTGCTGTCATTGAATGGAATTCTCTGCCACAGATGGCAATGAAGGCCAATTCACTGGATGTATTCAAGAGAAAGTTAGATTTAGTTCTTAGGGCTAATGGAATCAAGGGACATGGGGTAAAAGCCAGAACGGGGTACTGATTCTGGATAATCAGCCATGATCATATTGAATGGTGGTGCTGGCTCGAAGGGCCGAATGGCCTACTCCTGCACCTACTTTCTATGTTTCTATGTTTCCATCATTTTTTCTCATACCTTCTGTCATTTAATCTCTGGCCTTTGTCCAACCATCTGTCAGTCTATTAGGCTTTGTCCTGCTCCTCTTCTCTTCCACCCACCCCCCCTCCACCAATCTGTCTGAAGATGGGTCCCAATCCAAAACATTGCCCATCCATGTTCTCTTGAGATGTTGCCTGACTCACTGAACCAGCACTCTGGGTCTCCAAATTGGATTCTGCATTATTTGCACTTTAGCTTTGCACAAGAGCTATGCAAAAACATTTGCTTTTAATATTAAACTTCTAAAACTTGGAAATTATGAAAGCCCTAAATTAATTTAGAATTATGACATTGGGTGTCATCTCAAAGTCCAAGATGGGATTGGCCATAATAGTGGGCTTTATTAACATATCTGCTCAGTCGGTATATTTACCCTAGTGGATGAATGCCACTAATTCCAGGGCCTGAGGCAGCTTGGATCTTTTTTATTTTTTTTTTATTTTTTATTTTTTAGAAGTACGGTAGATTACAGTAATGTACAACACGTATATATTAATACATTTTTTGTACCGCTTCACTTTTTTAAACTTTAAGAAAGAAAAAGAAAGAAGTAAGAAAAGTGAAGAAAGTGCACAAAGGTTGTGAAGTGCAAAAGAGTGTTGGGAAAAGAAAGCCCCTTAGAAAAGAAGTTAGAGAAGGAAGTAAAGTTAGAAAATAGACCCTAGAAAAAAAAAAGAGAAAGAAAGAAGGAACAATCGCTCTATTATAATTCTTATACCATACTTCATAGAGAAGGAACTACCAACCAAGTCTGTTTTTATTTTACCTCCCATTACCAGGTCCAGATACCTTTTATTTATTTATTTGTTTTTCTAAATTACTATTGCACCTCATGCTTGTAATAGGTCCAAAAACGTAGACCACGTCTTTTGAAATTGATCTACTTTGCCTACTAGGAGGAATCTCATCTCTTCCAGATGTAATGTTTCCAACATATTTGATGTCCACATTTTTATTGTTGGTGTGGGCGCATTTTTCCAGAATTTAAGTATAAGCTTTTTTCCCATTATTAGCCCATAATTGAGTAAATTCTTCTGATACACGTTTAATTCAGGAATACCTTCCGATATTCCAAAAATAATCCATTCTGGTTTTGGTACCAGTTTTATTTTGATTAATTTTGAAAAAATATCAAATATTTCAAACCAGAATTTTTGGATTTTTGTACAGAAAACAAAAGAATGTGCTATGGTAGCTTCTTGACATATACATTTATCACAGATTGGTGAGACGTTAGGAAAGATTTTATTTAGTTTGGTTTTTGAATAATATAATCTATGTAATGTTTTAAATTGGATAAGCGTATGTCGTACGTTAATCGAGCATTTATGCACCTGTAATAAATGATTATCCCAACTCTCTTTTGAAATTTTTATACCTAGATCTTGTTCCCAATCTCTTCTAATTCCATCTGTTGTGGGTATTTCTATATTTAAGATGATATTATATAAGTATGATATTAAATTAACTGATTCCGCCTTTGTCTTCATTGCTTCATCTAGTAAGTCGGAAGGCATATTATAATAATCTTTTGTGTGTGTTTTCAGATAGTCACAGATTTGTAGATATTTAAAATATTGATTATTTTTCAAATTATATTTCAGTTGTAGTTGTTGGAATGATAGTAATTTTTCTAATTCATACAGATCTTCGAGCGTTTTAATTCCCATTCTTTCCCATTGTATAAATGCTTTATCTATGATTGAAGGTTTAAACGATGGGTTATTGACTATTGGTATTAAGAGAGATAGGTTTCTTAATTTTAGATTCTGTTTTATTTGCTTCCATGTTCTAATAGTGCTATATATAATTGGATTTTTATTATAATTTTTATTATTCAAATTTATTGGAGAGAGAATAATCGCTCCTATATTATTCGGGGAGCAATCCCCTTTTTCCATTATAATCCAGTCCACCTGCTGGGCAGAATTGTCCAGCAGGTGAATCATATTTTTAATATTTACTGCCCAGTTATAATACATAAAGTTAGGGAGCGCTAGACCCCCCAACTCTTTTCGTTTGTTAAGGTGTGTTCTTTGTATTCTGTGGGATTTGTAATCCCATATAAAATTTGTAATGTCTGAGTCCAGTTTTTTGAAAAACTTTTTTGGGAGATATATAGGTATTGATTGAAATAGGTAAGGCAGCTTGGATCTTCTAAGCTCATTTGATGTTATTACAAATAAGCTATCACATATTACAAATAAGTATCACTTCTGTTATCATGGTCTGTCCCTATTTAAAAATCATGTGGCAAACATCCCGATGCAAAACGTCACCTTTCTATTCCCTCCCTTGATGCTGTCTGCCCCACTGTTCCTTCAATACTTGCCATTTTACTCGAGATCTGCACAGATACAGGTAATCCAGCATCTGCAATCTCTTGTGACAAAATAATTTTTAATTTTATATGCAAATTAGCACTGTCCTCATTCAATAAATCAGACCTAAAACTCATTTTGGGTGGACTTAAATCCCACTACATGGTAGAAGTCATAAAAAAAAAGGACTGTTCCTCCATGAACCATAAGGAGATCTTTTATTTTTATCATCCCTGATCTAGGTTTTCTTCATGGGCTACTTGTGTAGCGACATAGTTTGTGCCTAGTGCATAACATTTAACCTCGACCTACATGTTTGAATATTACCATGTTGCATCTGATTCCCTCCACTCATGGTGGTTCTAGCTTGTCAAACGATTTTAATTTCTGTGATCTTTTAGCCAGAAAATCTGCATTTCAATGGAGCACTTGCTGGAATTGCCAAACCTTCATGTTTGTGCACCAATTGTTTAATTGACGTTGCTCCTACCTGAGATTAAAATGGTGCCGGTCGATTCCAGTTTGATACAACTGCCAAAGCAAGGTTTGGATGTAGGTTATTAAATCTCAACCCTATTGACTCACCGGTACTTCACATTGTCATAAAGACGCATGGAGGAAACAGATCTTTAAAAGTTCCTTCAAATCAAGTCCAGGCGGATGGGAATAGTTTCTAAATAAAACTGCTGGCACCACTGATGAACAGTGTTAGATGTTCTATTTCTGTCAATTTCATGTGACACAAATCTACAAGTGACAACTACAGAAAATTACCATTCATATTGTCCCACTCTACTCACATTTCTCATACGTGGAACTGCAGATGAACGGGAATAAAGAATGAAAATATTCCTCACAATTGACAGCTGGTATTAGCTTGGATTTGGTAGTGGAAATCAAATGGAGTCTGGCAAATTGTAACCATCTGTCATTGGGTTTAAGGTCAGCTTTGACAAAGACAAATAGATCGGGTCTGGCAAAAACAGTCGGAGAATGGCTCACCGTTCCACATCCTTCAATCTCTGCATTTGAACTGTTGCAGTAATTTCTGTAAATATTGAACCTATCATACTTCACGGGGGATTTGTTCTTTGTCCCTCAGAGTTTTTACATCTATCTTGATGTGAAAACTTAAATTAACATAGCAAAACAAATTAATATACAATATTTTAGGGTTATTAATATCACATGCAGCTTTTGATTCAATGATTCAATGACACGTTATTGCCACATATACCTAGGTATAGTGAAATGCTTTGTTTTGCATAAAACCCGGTAAAATCATATAGCAGACCTCACCTTGGCAATATACAAAAGTTGCCACTGTTCTGGCACTGACAAAGTTACATAAATTTCATCAGAGAAACTTAGCTGCTGCTCGCAGCAGTGAAGCAGGCCTGCCACTGCACATGTCAGCAGTAGGCACCCCGCCAGACCCTCCTTTGCTCTCAGCGGTTGGGTTCCCCTTACGCACTCGATGGTCCACCTTGCTCACGACGGTCCCCATACGCATTGGCATTTGCTCGCAGGTCCCTCCTTGCTTTCGGCAACGTGGGCCCTCCAGGCCTGAGTGACTGAGCTGCCAGCCCACCAGGCCTGAGTGACTGAGCTGCCAGCCCACCAGGCCTGAGTGACTGAGCTGCCAGCCCAAGAATCCATTTGGCTCACAATGTCCATACTAGCCCTCTGGAAACCAGTCCCTTCGGCCCACAACAGCCATACTAGCGCTCCAGAAAGCCCCCCCCCCCCCCCCACTGGCCACCAATATATGAATTGGTGGAGTGGTGGAATATTGCATTGGGTCCCACTTAGTCTAGTTGTTCAATAAATAGTAAATCAGGCTGCATTTATTTTGATAACCATTATACCTTTGACAGGGTACCAACAGCTACCACCCCAGAAGTAGTATTAGTTTGGATTGCTCCAAAAAAATTCTGAAATAGCCAGAGAATCAAAGAGTGATTACAGCAAAAAAGGAAGTAATTTGGTTCATCAAGTAAATGCCAGTTCCTATTAGAGCAGCCCTGTCAGTCTTGATCCTCTGCTCGATCTCCACAGTCCTGCAAGTTCTTAAATAATTATAATGTCAGACTAAATATGTCTTTCTATGTTGTAAGCCTCAATGGTATGCAGAGCACTTGTAACTTTAAATATGCATTTTCCTGGGTATCCTGCTTAACGGAAGTCCAGTTACTGCTTACTGAAACTGAAGGACATACATAGACTTTACATTTTAGAAATACTGCATGGAAACAGGCCCTTCGACCCACCAAGTTCACATCGACTAGTGATCATCCCGTTCAATAGCACCATCCTACACGCCAATTAACCTACAAACCTGTACGTCTTTGGAATGTGGGAGGAAACCGGAGCACACAAAGAAAACCTACGCAGTCACAGGGAGAGTGTACAAACTCCGTACAGAGAGCACCCAGAGTCAGGATCGAACTGGGTCTCTGACGCTGTAAGGCAGCAACTCTTTCTCTGCACCACTGTTCTGCCCATTCTCTTAGATGTGGCTCCCAAGTTTCCAAACTGGTGGGTGGGCATCACCCTATCCCATCAAAGGTCTCACCATGAGGAGCAGAAGGACAGTGGTATAAAGGTTAGAAAGTGAGTACAATTATAAGAACAATTTGCTTTTATTGAATATTTATATTTAGAAAATGGAATGGGAACACTCAGAAAATGCAAATACATCTGAAGTGCCAAGCATTAAAGAAAAATTGGCATCTGCTCATTCATTTTATTTTAGAAATACTGTAATTAACATTTTGCTATATTATTATTATTATTATTATTATTATTATAGTTTTAGCACATTTGTCGATCCCTTTCAAGCCTAGCCAAACAGTTAAGTTGCAGACTGAAACTGTTTTATGTGATATTGCAAACAAACCTCATGCAGTGTGATGATCAATGATCCCAAGATAAGGCAAGCCTTCTGTCCCCAGAACTTCCCTGAGTGAATGTATTATAGTTGCATGTTTAAAATCTAGAAACACTTTTGATAAATATGTATGAATTTCTGGGATTAAGTTATGGTTCACTTTCAGAATAATTGTTGTCTCTCTGCATTGTTGTTACAGGCATCTGAAGATCGTGCACTATCCTATTGTTTTTTTTTAAACCAAATTTCCATTCATGGTTCTGCAATTTTCTGAAAGAAAATTAATGAATAATAAAAATGCTTTATCCACCACCAAGCCTTAAATTTATCAGCCTTCAATTCCATTTGTATTCCTCGGCAATCCACTTCGTAATGCATACAGAGCATTTGTTTCAGTAATCTTTCAGAATCAATCACGTAGAAATCACAGCAATTATATTAAAAACTGAAGCGCATTCAAAATGTCAATGTTACGTGATTTCTTGACCACATATTTAAAGATCTAACAACCTTTCTATGAATATATCTACTTATCCCAAAATTGATTAAATAAATATATCTATCATATTTGCTGCATACATGTTTGTTTGTCCAGATTCACTTTCAGAATAATTCCGGAGTGGCGGCGCGGCCCTGGCTGCAGCGGCTCATCGGCAGTCCCGTTTGTTTGTGTTTTTTGTGTTGTTTATTTTGGTTTGGTTAGTCTAAGGAAATAGGCAACGTTTCGGGCCGAAACCCTTCTGCAGACTCACAGTTCAGTTGACTCACAGCTTAGAATCACAGTTGTGGACTCTCCCTCACGATCTTCCAGAGTGACTGACTAATGTCCGGCATCCGGGGCAATATACTCCTGGCCTCCCCGGAAGGGGCGTTACCTTCATCATGGTGATTGACAGGCTAGAGGACCAATCTGCAGATCTCAAGATTTTTTAAACAATCAGTATTTTTTTATTTGTCAGCGATCGGAAAAATCCTTGGGGTTGCTGGAGCTGAGGAGGACTATGAGGAAGTTGGCCAAAAAATCATAGCGATAAAGGGTAGCATTTTTTCTAAAATCAATGTACAACATAGACAGGAAGTGGTCAAGATGAGACTTTTAGTATAATAATAGATGACAGAAGTGCTTTCTGAACACCTAGGTTTCCACCTGTAACAAAAATGAAAATAACCATTTGGTATTAAATCAGGTGCAAAACCCCAAACTACAGTAACTAAATTAAAGTGACTATTTTCTACAAGAAACCTCACACAAATTAATTCCTGTGTTAAACACGGCAGCACATTCAACTGCAGTAACATTTGATTGTATATCCGGCACAGAATCCCTAAAACCAGACGCTTAATTTTGACCTCTGCCTCGGGAAAAGATTCCCCTCAGGATAGAGAAAAAGATTCAAGGATGTGTTCAAAGCATCCTTGAAAAAAATTGCAGCATCCTCACACTGACTCTTGGAAATCCCTGGCCCATTACAGCTCAAAGTAGAGAGAAGCTTTCAAGATGTTATTGGGAACTTGAGGCCATGCATCAAAAGCACACTGAAGCCCTGCAGTAGGGGTAAAAGGAATCTACCACCTCACTAGTTGTTTACTCATCTGTCCCTTCAGGCACCTTCTGGCACATTTGTGGAATCGACCAGAGTTCCCACATTAAGCTCTTAGGCCCCACGGGACAAAAATTGAAGCAATTCATCCTCCATTCTAAGGAACTGATTAAGAAGAAAAAGAAGAGAAAGACACAAGGAACTGCAGATGCTTGAATCTTGAGGAAAACATGTGCTGGAGTAACTCAACTGATCAGACAGCATCTGTGGAGTAAAAGGAATAGGCAACGTTTCCCATCAGGATCCGTCTCAGAATCTGAAGAAGAGCCTTGAGCCGAAATGTTGCCAATCCATTTCCTCCATAGACGCTGCCTGATTCGCTGAGTTACTTCAGCACTTTGTGTTTTGCTCAAGAAGAAAAAGAAGATGCATATCCTTGTTCAAGTGAGGAGGAACCATTTCAGTGCCTGAACAATAACATGATTCCAGCTGTGAATTACACTCTAATGTTACTGATACAAAAGCTTGCATTACATTGTAATTCCTGCCTCAAAACTCCTTTCCCTTCATTTCACTTTTCCAAAGATATACTGTATTTAGTGACTTACATTTTATTGAGAAACTTAAGCAGCCTCATAGTGATCCATCTTAAATGTTTCAGTTTAAGGAATACTTTTGACACGTTAATAGTATTTTAACGAATAGACATCTGGCTGTGTGGAAAGTTTAATAGCTAAGCAGATATCAAATAACACCATTATTCTGGCCTATCTGTATTTCTCTCTAATGCATTCTCATGAGGCTATGAATCAGATCAGTGTTGCTTTAAACAGACTGCAATTTAATTTTTTCAACATTTGGGCAAATCATTGAAAAGGATTCTATGCTTAAGTTGAGTAGTAAAATTTGTAACAAGAAGTATTCAGTAATATTTATTTATTTCTTTTGACATGAAAGTATTTATCTTCTGGCCACAAAAATCTTCTGTAAGAATACAAAATCATTTTTGTGCTTAATTGAGTGCAAAAGGGACTTCAAGTGAATGGTTCACTTTTCTAATTTTGGAATGGATGAGTTGGAGAATTCTGGAGCCCAGGAGCAGTTCACTCACCTAACAACCTCCCCAGACAGCAGACAATAATAAGGTTTCCTTATCCAATTATGGCCTCATGTCTTGAGCTCGTCCAACAGTGGCCCTGCTGAGCCCATGAAAGTTTTATTATAAAATCTCTATTCCTTCTGTCTAGTAATGGCGGTGTTCTGGATTATGGCTGGATTTCTCAAATCAATAACTATAACTGCCATTAAGGGAAGTTATAACGAAAACTGTTGCCTGTTTATGAGGCAGTCTGGAGCAAACACTTTAAAGGCTGTCAGTTAGGCCGCCGCTGAAATCAAAATTACTTGGAGAAACACAATTAGACATTAGAGTTGCATTAAAGTGTGCAAGGTGCCTAACACCTCCTTAAGGTGACCTGTAAGGAAACCAAAATATGATTTGTTCATATTTTAGAGACCTCTGAGGCATAGATTGCAGTCCAATAAATGAGCTATCTTTGGTACTGTTTTACACGCAAGTTACAGGCAAAACCGAGTCCAATTTGGACCTGGGGTTGTCAAATTTGATTTTTGTAGATTAAATTACTGATATCATCATCTAATCTGTAAGGAGGTATTTCTAAAAACTAAAAGCACTGGCCACATCTGCTCATGGTTCAATTTGCTGAAAGTGTTATAATTGAAAATAGTGAAAGGATTTGAAATTCAGAATTCAATGAGTCAAGTCTTGCCAATATTGTTCTGCTCAGTCCATTTATTGATAATCCATTTGACCCGCTACTTCTACAGTGGGTGAATAAATATTACGTTCACCTGTAGCAGATTCAATATATTTCGAAAGGAAATCTTGGTGGAAGGTTGAGAAATAAAATGGTGGCATTGACTGTCTTTTACGTGCTTCCTGCTATTTCTAGGTCATTAAACCTGATGATATTTTAAAATACTATGATTGCTGAAAGATGGAGGGAAATGATAAAAAATATATAATTGTCAGTGAAACATCAATGACTCACCTTTATTAAATTTGAATCATTTTTACTTCAATTTACTTCTTGATACACTTCCTAATTTTAATCAAATATCACAATTAACTGCGAAGAAGAATAAAGATAATACCCTCGTCACATAGTATTATGGGTTATTACTTCATTTATTCAACTCACACTTCCAGGCTGCATGGATTAGCAGTTTATAAGAAACTGCTAATCCATGGTCATGGATTAGTAGGTCATGATTTTTAATTTCCCCAGTCACTCATCCAGCATTTAGTCCTGATACGTAATATCTTTACTGAATTTTCATTGATTAGTTGGAGATATTTTCCAAAACCTCTTCTTCTTAAATGTAATTAAATGGCGTTTATTGGAAAACCATTAATTGTTGACGTAATAAGCAACCTACTGGTTGCATGAAGCCTTGGAAAATATCATAGGTAGATAAAAATGCTGGAGAAACTCAGCAGGTGAGGCAGCATCTATAGAGCGAAGGAAAAGGTGACGTTTTGGGTCGAGACCCTTCTTCGATCGAAACGTCACCTTTTCCTTCGCTCCATAGATGCTGCCTCAATGCTGAGTTTCTCCAGCATTTTTTTAATCCACCTTCGATTTTTCCAGCATCTGCAGTTCCTTCTTAAACATTTGGAAAATATCATGATCACTCTTAGCTTAGTCCCATTCACCAGTGTGTCTGACTAACTTCACTGCTACAAATGGGGAACGAATGAGTCTGGAGTAGGGTCTTGGAATGAAACGTCACCTATAGAGTCTGGAGAAGGGCCGCAATCTGAAACATCACCTACCAGTTTGGGGAAGGGTTTTGACCCGGAGCGTTACTTATCGATGTTCTCCAGAGATGCTGCCTGACCCACTGAGTTACTCCAGCACTTTGTGTCCCTGCCACCAAACCTTTCCTGAGATTAGAACTAGATGTTAAAAGTTACATATGTTTAGGATGCAGCAACGTTCAGAAGGCATTACAATATTTTGCACTATGACGTGTAGGTGTGAATGAAATGCTAAAACACCATTGGGACCAGAGGTGCGGTGATTTAATGATTGGGCCAGTAATCCAGTGAAGGTACCCCGACAGTCCTTTCAGGTTAGGCAGAGGTCCACTTGCATCTCCTCCAACCTCATCTACTGTATCCGTTGTTCAAGGTGTGGACTCTTATTCATCGGCGAGACCAAATGCAGACTGGGCGATCGTTTTGCGGAACCCCTTTGCTCAGCCCGCGTGAACCAAACTGATCTCCCGGTTGCTGGACACTTTAATTCACCTTCCCATTCCAATGCAGACCTTTCAATCCTCGGTCTCTCCATTGTCAGAGTGAGGCTAAACATAAATTGGAGGAACAGCATCTCATATTTCACTTGGGCAGCTTACAGCCCAGTGGTATGATTTTTGATTTCTCTCACTTCAGGTAGCCCCGGCATTCCTTCTCTCTCTATCCCTCCCCCACCCAAGTCACACTAGCTTCTCATTTTCACCCTACAAACAGCTTACAATGACCTGTTTCCTTTATCATCGTTACCTTTTTGCATATCTTTCATTCATTGTTCTTTATCTCTCCACATCACCGTCTACATCCCTCGTTTCCCTTATCCCTAACCAGATTGAAGAAGGGTCTCGACCCAAAACGTCACCCATTCCTTCTCTCCAGAGATGCTGCCTTTCCCGCTGAGTTACTCCAGTATTTTGTGTCTATATCCAGTGAAGGTAGTTCACTGGATTACTGTGTAGGAAGGAACTACAGGTGTTGGTTTACACCGTAGATAGACACAAAATGCTGGAGCAACTCAGCCGGACAGGCAGCATCTCTGGAGAGAAGGAATGGGTGAAGTCTCGGGTCGAGACCCTTCTTCAAACTGAGAGACAGGGGCGAGGGGGAAATAGAGATATGGAAGGGTAAGGTGTGAAAATGAGAGATCAAAGGGGACAATGCTCAAGGAAAATTTAAAATGGATCATTATTAGCAGAGGGAAAGGCGACAACGAGGCATACAATCAGTAAAATTTAATCAGGAGTACAGTGAAACTAGTCAGAGAATTAGGATGGGGAGGGATGGAGAGCGAGGGAAAACGAGGGATACTTGGAGATCAATATTCACACCGCTGGATCGTAAGCTGCCCAAGTAAAATTTGAGGTGCTGTTCCCCCAATTTGTATTGGGCTTCACTCTGATAGTGGAGGAGGCCCAGGACAGAAAGGTCAGTATGGGAATGGGAGGGGGAGTTAAAGTGTTTAGCAACTAGGAGATCAAGGCGGACTGAGCAAATGTGTTCAGCGAAATGACATCACCGGAGGGACAGAGGCAGACATAAAAAGGCTAGAATCAATAAGGCTAAAATGGTGTTTAACATGCTTAGGAAGATCTGGAGCTCAAAACATATCTCAATCAACACCAAAATGTGCATCTTTAACACAAATGTGAAACAGGTGATGCTGTATGGATTAGAGACATGGAAAACAACAAAACACAAAACAGGCTGCAAACATTCATTAACACCTGCCTTAGGAGAATACTTAACATCTGGTGAAGAGACAAAGTAAGCAATGTGGATCTATGGAAAAGAACAAGCCAGGAGCCCATTGACTTACAATTTTGAAGGAGCAATGGAGTTGGATTGGATACACCCTCAGGAAACCTGCCACGAACATCACCCGGCAACCCCCTGGAAATGCAACCCCCAAGGAAAAAGGAAAAGAGGTCGCCCTGGG
Organism: Malacoraja senta; assembly: GCA_038087875.1. Classification (NCBI taxonomy): domain Eukaryota; kingdom Metazoa; phylum Chordata; class Chondrichthyes; order Rajiformes; family Rajidae; genus Malacoraja; species Malacoraja senta. The sequence continues at coordinate 10,938 of JAXLNO010002469.1, read as the reverse complement.
AACAGCTGGAGAAGAGGTGTCCAGACAGAAATGCCTGAGAGTGGGCTCAACTGGGGAGATCTCGAAAGAACTGCCAACAACTGTGTGAGGTGGAGGACATTTGTCAATGGCCTATGGTCACTAGAGGAGCAAAGGGTTTAAGAAGAAGAGAAGAAGGCAGACTGAGTGGTAGTGATCAGCAAAACGATCACCAAGCCTGCGCTTGGTCTCGCCGATATATAGGAGTCCACACCTGGAACAGCGGATACAGTGGATGAAGTTGGAGGAGATGCAAGTGAACCTTTTCCTCACCTAAAATAACTGTCAGGGTCCTTGAATGGAGTCGAGGGGGGAGGTATAGGGAAAGGTGTTGCATCTCCTGCGGGTTGCAGGGGAAAGTACCTGGGAAGGGGATGGTTTGGGTGGGAAGGGAGCATAACAAAGGGAACAGTCTGTAGAAAGTGGAAAGGGATGGAGATGGGAAGATGTTGCTAGTGGTGGGATCCCATAGGAGATGGTGGAAATGTTGGAGGATTACATGCTGTATGTGACAGCTGATGGGGTAAAAGGTGAGGACTAGGGGGACTCTGTCCCTGTTGAGACTGGGGGGAGGGGGAGAAAGAGTGGAGCTGCAGGATACCGAGGAGAATGAATTCAGTGGGACAGGAGCAGACAGAAACAATGGGTCTGAAGGAAAAAAAAGAAGAAAATAAGGTTGAAGAGGACAAGGCTGTAAATATGGTCTTCAGCATGGTCTATATGGTCTTCAGCATGGTCTTTGATAAGGTTCAGCACAGTAGGCTACTCTGGAAAGTTACATTACATTGGATCCAGGGAGAGCTAGCTCAGTGGAATGTGGTTTTTTGGGGACTGGAAGCCTGTGACAAGTGGTGTGCCTCAGGGATTGGTGGTGGGCCCTTTACTGTTTGTATCAACAATTTGGATGAGAATATACATGATTAGTAAGTTTGCAGATGACACTAAAGTAGGTGGTATTGTAGACAATAAAGGCGGTTGTCAAAAACTACAGCAGGATCTTGATCAGCTGGGGAACTAGTCTGAGGTGTTTCATGCAGATAATTGTGATATGTTCAACTTTGGGAAGTCATACCAGGGCAGAACTCCCACAGTGTGGCCCTGGGGAGTATTGGTGTACATTTACATAGTTCCCTGAAAGTGGTGTCACATAGACATGGTGGTAAAGTAGACTTTAGGTACATTGGTCTTCATCAGTCAATGTATTGAATATTGATAGACACAAAAGCATGGAATAACTCAGACTGAGGAAAGGTCTCGACCCGAAATGTCATTTATTCCTTCTCTCCAGAGATGGTGCCTGTCCCGCTGAGTTACTCCAGCTTTTTGTGTCTATCTTCGGTTTAAACCAGCATCTGCAGTTTCTTCCTACACAGTTTGAATATTAATGTTGGGACATTATGTTACAGTTGTACAAGATAACGGTGAGGCCACATTTGGAGTATTGTGTTTAGTTTTGGTCACTCTGCTATAAGATGGAGAGAGTGAAGATAAGATTTACAAGGATTTTGCCAAGACTCAAGAGTTTGAGCTAGAGGGAGAGATTTATCTCCTCCCGCCTAGATTACTGCAACTCCCTTTACACTGGCATCAGCCAATCTTCCCTGTCCCGCCTGCAACTGGTCCAAAACGCCACAGCGAGACCCCTGACGGGCACCCGAAAAAGGGACAACATCACCCCGATCCTGGCCTCTCTCCACTGGCTCCCTGTGCGGTTCCGTATACATTTCAAGATCCTTCTCTATGTCACAAAGCCCTCAATGGGCTTGCCCCACCTACATCAAAAGTCTTCTTACCCACCACTCCACCTCCAGGTCCCTCAGATCGGCCGACTTGGGGTTGCTGAATGTCCCGTGGTCTCGGCATGAGCGCAGGGGCGACCGCGCCTTTGCGGTTGCAGCTCCTAGACTGTGGAACAGCATCCCCCTTCCCATCAGAACTGCCCCCTCCATCAACTCCTTTACGTCAAGACTAAAAACGTATCTATACTCCCAAGCCTTTCTTGACGTCCTCTGAGCGAGGGCTATATGTATATATGTATGTAGTTTGTTTGTGTATCCTATTCTTATAACAAATGTAAAGCACTTTGGCCAACGAGAGTTGTTTTTTAAATGAGCTATATAAATAAATGTGACTTGGCTTGACTTGACTTGATTTGCAGAAGCCTGGTGTTGAAGGTTTTATTTTATCCATTTCTAAATTCATACTAAAGTAATTGATGGGAAACGTTTATGTTTGCTTTAAGGAGCAACTCCCAAAGGCATAAAACAAAACCCAAATTGTAGTTATTGATAAAGCATCTTTCACCCGACCAGCTTCTGCATCCAGCACTTTGTCCTTTGCCGCTACTGACAACCACAACACAATCCCATCATGAGCTATAGCTTCTCCTTCACATCCCTTTCCGACTTCTACAGAGACCATTCCTTGTGTGATTTCCTGGTCTGCTCATTCCTCCGTGCCCACCCCTCCCCTACAATGTCAGGAGCTCATGTTCCTACACCTCACCACTAACAGCACTTACAGGTGAGGCACAGATTCACACAAATCTTCTTCCAGCTTGTCTACTACATTCGGTGCTCCCAATGTGGTCTCCTCCATATTGATGAGACCAAGCGCAAACTAGGTGAACGATTTGCAGAGCATCTGTGCTCTCTCCACAATGGGAATCCCGAGCTCCCACTTGCTAGTCATTTCAATTCCATTTCCCATTTCCTCAACGACCTGTCCAACCCGGGCCTTCTACTCTGGCAGGGAGAGGCCTAAAACAAACGAGTGGAACAGAAGTTTCTCACCTTCTCGGGCAGAAGTGTCTCAACTGGAAACGTCACCCATTCCTTCTGCTCAAGATGCTGCCTGACCTGCTGACTTACTCCAGCTTTTTGGTGTCTTTCTTTGGTTTAAACCAGCATTTGCAGTTCCTCCTACTCTGTCTGGGTAGTCTACAACGCAATAGTATGAACCTTGAATTTTCCAACTTTATGTAAACATCACCTCAAGTGACCTCCCTCCCCCCTCCACCTCGACCCCCCTCCCCCCTCCCCCACTGACCCACCCAATTTCTATCTCTTTTTTAAAGTAAAAAAAAAAAAAACTTTTCAAAAACTTTATTCGACACAATCAAATGATACAACACATCAATACATAATCAAAAGATACATTATATCAAAACAAATCAATATAGTACAACAGTACATTCATTATTTACGATACTCTCAACCCCACGTGGTGACCAGCACCCACGGAAGGCCTCTAAAGTCCCCGTGGACACCGCACGCTCCAGGGACACCCGTGCACGGACGTACGCCCGGAAGAGTGGCAGGCAGCCAACTCTAGCCTCACCATCGACCGCCCGCTGCCTGGACCCATGAATGGCCATCTTGGCATGGCCCAGGAGCAAACCGACAGGGAGGTCCCACCCCCCCACTTGGCTCTCCCCACACCCTACCTTATGCCCACACACTAGAATCGTGGGACTAAAATGCAACCAGAACTTAAGGAACAACCCCTTCAGATATTGGTACAGGGGCAGTAGCCTCGCACACTCCATGTACACGTGGAACACGGTCTCTTCATCGCCACAGAAAATACACGCGGCGGACGAGCCCGTGAACCTACGCAAAAGTTTATTACAAACCACCGCTCCGTGCAACAGTCTCCACCCCAGGTCCCCAATGTAAAGGGGGACAACTCCCTTATAGAAGGACCCCCACCAGGGACCTCCCCCGCCTTCAGGTGGTAACACCATCCGCCAAGGTGTCAGGACGGGAAACGAAGGCAAGGAGGTGCAGAATGTGCAGGAACATCCGATACAGTGTGCGTCTCTTCGCATCACGAAACGGTATGCTGATCATCTCAGCAAGGCGGCTCAGGTTGTGTGGAGCCGGTGCCCGAGAAATATCCCGGAGCCTAGGCCCGATGAGCAGATCTGATGGAGCGGTTGGAAGCTCAGCCAAAACCACTCTCCTCGACACCCGCCATGACTGGGCGAGGATTGGCCACTCCCACAGCCGCAACATCCCCCTCCCCTCGTGGAGCAACACGCTGGCTGAAAACAGCCAAATTCCTCACTCTGAGCACATCCCGGTAGAAAACAGGCAAACCCCTTAGGGCGGGTCGACTGATGCCTGCCACCGGGAGCCGCGAGATCCCTCCCCCCCCCTAGGCAACGACCCCGACGAAAAAAGTACGTGGCCAGAGCGTACCATCTGGGGGGGGGTCCTCTACATACATATACCTCCGCAGAGTCCTGAGACGGAGAGCTGCCACCTGGGTACGCACGCATACCAAGGACTGACCGCCGTCCTCTAACGGGAGACTCAGGACCGCTGCGGAAACCCAGTGCTTCCTATTTCCCCAGAAGAAATCTACCAGCTTCTTCTGTAGAGCATTTACAAATATGGAAGGTGGGACAAGAGTAGCCAGCCGGTACCATAACATAGAGGCCACCAGCTGATTTATGACCATCACCCTCCCCTGAAAGGAAAGAACTCCAAGCAGGCCCGACCAGCGCCCCAGCCGGGCAACCACTTTCGTCTCCAACTCCTGCCAGTTCGCCGGCCAAGCATCCTCAGTGGGACTCAGGTAAACCCCCAGATAGAGGAGATGTGTGGTGCTCCACACATACCTTGCCATCTCCTCCGGCAGGGAATCCACCTGCCACTGACCCACTAAAAGACCAGAGCACTTACTCCAGTTAATCCTGGCAGAAGATGCAGCTGAGAAAATGTCCTGGCAGTCACGCATCCTCCGCAGGTCACCAGGATCAGTGAACATAAGAAGTACATCATCTGCATACGCCGAAAGAACCACCTCCACCCCCGGGCCAGGTAGGGCCAGGCCTGTCAACCTCCTCCGAAGAAGACACAGGAACGGCTCCACAGAGACCGAGTACAACTGACCCGACATGGGGCACCCATGACGGACCCCCCTCCCAAAATGAAAGGGAGCCAACAACGCACCATTAACCTTCACAAGGCACTCCGCTGCAGCGTACAAAAGCCGGACCCGGGCCACAAAATGCGGTCCAATTCCAAACGTTTGCAACGTCCTGAATAGGTAATCATGCTCTACCCTATCAAAAGCCTTCTCCTGATCAAGAGACAGAAAAGCAGCTGACTGACCAGTACCCTGGGCTAGATGAATCGTCCCTAACCAGGTGGATGTTATCCTGAATGGACCGGCCAGGGACTGTGTAGGACTGGTCAGGATGAATCATTTGAGACAGCACGGAGCCCAGGCAATTTGCCATTGCCCGTGCAAATACTTTATACTCTGTACATAGGAGAGAGACCGGCCTCCAGTTCTTCAACAAGCGGAGTTCGCCCTTCTTGGGCAGCAAGACAACAACTGCCCTACGCCATGAGAGGGGCATCTCCCCGGCCGCCAGACTCTCCCCCAGCACCAACATGTAATCACCCCCCAGGATATCCCAGAAAGCTCTGACAAACTCTACCGTCAACCCATCCAGCCCGGGGGACTTAACCTTCCTGAGCTGAAACAATGCACGAGTCAACTCCTCCAAAGATAATGGGCCATCAAGAAGATCGGCCACCTCCCTATCAACAGTCGGTAGACCCTCCCACAAGTCCTGCTGAGCCTCCCCGTTGAATCCCCCTGCGGAGAACAGGGACCCACAAAAGGACCTGACCACCTCACTGATCCTCTCCGGATCAGTGACAGAGGAGCCATCATCTGCGAGCAGCTCTACGAGCTGTTTGCGGGCTCCCCTCCCTTTCTCCAGAGAGACAAAGAAAGGCGAAGCTCGGTCCAGATCTTGCATCATCTGGACCCGCGACCTCACGAAAGCGCCTCGGGACCACTCAAGCAGCAGGTTCCTCAAGGCTTCCTTCTTCTCCTGAAACTCTCCCCATTCACAGGAGTCCTCACCAACCCGACCCAGGCGAGACTCTGCACCCAGTAGCTCCCTCTCAAGCCTCTCGACCGCTGAGTCCCGCCGTCCGGTCGACCCCCACGTATACTCCTTACAAAAGAGACGGATGTGAGCCTTCCCCACATCCCACCACTGCCGAAGGGAAGAGAAGCACCTCTGCCTCTCTCTCCACTTCTCCCAAAACCGACTGAATGACTCCCGGAAACACCGATCCTCCAGCAGCCGGTTGTTAAAGTGCCAGTACGCGGACCCAGCCCGAGTGCGCGCCGGATTGAAGTCCACACGCACCAGACAGTGGTCCGAACACGGCACCAACCGCATTGAGGCCGCTGAGACACGGGAAACAAACGCTCGGGTAATGTATATTCGATCAATACGGGAACCAGCACGCTTAGACCTCCGCGAAAACGCAGTGGAATCCAGGTGGAGGTTCCGCCACGCATCAACCAGCTCAAAGGAGTCAATCAAACCTCTCAGCTTCTTCGCTACACCAGGGGCACATTGAGTACCAGAACGATCTCCCGCCTCAAGTGTGCAATTAAAGTCCCCACTAAGGAAGACACACTCTCCCCTATCAATAGTGCTCAACAGAGCAGTCACCTCCTGAATTAGGCCGGCCTGCATCGTACCGGAGCTAGGGGCATACACGTTAAGGAAATGCAACGGCATGCCATCCAGGCTCACGGCCAGATGGAGCAAACGTCCTGGCACAACTTCTTGCACTTTTAGAATAGTTGGCAGGAAATTCTGGGCCAACAGAAAGGCCACCCCACTCGAATTCGAGCTGAGATGGCTCATGTAGACCCCCCCTTCCCACTCCAGTCTCCATGTAGGTTCATCACTAACAACTGTGTGCGTCTCCTGCAGAAAACACACTGCAAATCTCCCCTCTTTAAGGACTGATAAAAGCTGAAATCTACGAAAACTCGCTCTACTCCCGTTTAAGTTTAATGTTGCGACGGTGAATGTGAAGGCACACTAGATTGAGACCCTCACACTCCCCGTGGACGCAACAACTCTCTGTCTGAGGAACACCAAAAAGTCCCCAAACTGGCTCTTCTCAGAGACAGGAAGATCACTATCCTTGTTGCCAAGAATAGCCTCGAGAGTCTTAATCAAAACTGGCAGATCAGCCCAACGTCTTTTAGCAGTTTCCATTCTTGTTTTGCTGGTACGGCTTGTTTTTAGGAATTCTCGAACCTCACGAATATCACTTGCATGAAACTCGGCCTTGGAGCCTGGGCACTCGGCCAACTCACTCGCACCTGCAACAACAATCTCCACACCACAATGGTCAAGGTCGCTGTCAGCAATCGAAACACCAGAACTCTCTGAAAGTTCGTTAACTCCACTACTCAAAACGGCCTTAACACTCTCCCCCTCCTCCAGCACGACACCACCCCCAGGATCAATGCTGGGGAAGGGTCCCGAAAACCCTGACTGCAACAAGCAGCCGACTGGAAGGCTGGGCCCCTGCACTCCACCATCACCCTCTACGTCTGGGCCTGGGGAAGAAAAAACACTAGGCACCCCCAGGGCCTGTGATACACTGGCACCCCCGGAATCTAAAAGGAGACCACCACCCAAACTAGCCCCGACCTCCACAGCACCTATAGCATCCCCTCCACTGGCAACACGCAGAGGCTCTCCACTTTCTTTTACACTCCCCCCTTCCACCTCAGCCGGCGAGGCAGCACACCCCCCATTACCCCCACTGGCTCTGATGCGGAGCACAGACTGGAACACCAATGCCCCCGACCCACCCCCCTCGGGCTGACTGCTCATCCCCTATCTCAGGGGGCACACTACTAAGGGCGCCGACCCCATCATCTGATGTGCCAACACCCTCAATAGGCCTCTGAAACGAGGGGACCTCCTCCGACCCAGAGAACACACACCCAGGAGAGCTAACCTCAACACCCGATGAGATAACACCCTCGAAGGGCCCCTGAGATGAAGGGACATCCACCCCGCCCAGAGGACACAACTCCAGAGGAATCACCCCCATCACCTGGTCTTGTAATCCCCTCGGGAGATCCCTGAAATGGAGGCTCAACCTCCAACCCGGAAGACACCAGTTCTTGACCACCAACCACATCAGTGGGAGAAGGTCTGGAAAAAGTCATCCCCCTAACTTTGGCTCACGCCCTTGCTCTTCCTCGCTAGGCCCAAACCTCCTTTTTATCCCACTAGCATGCGGCGGTACGGTGACCTCCACAGAGGAAGAGTCTTCCTCCTCCCCACTACCCCCATCCACTTTACCACCCGCATGATTTACCATCCCTACCCCCACCTGAACCACCTCAGCTCCTTGCTGGGCCACGGCAAGTGCACTCTGGACCTCACTGGAGCTGACAGGCGCCCCTTGAGTGGTCTCAAATTGCGTTGGACTCACTTGAATGTGCTTTCTCCTCACCTTCCTCCTCTGCAGCTCCCAAATCCCCTCCCCCTCATCATCCTCCCCCTGCGCCTCACCATCAGCCACCACCCCCTCCACAGGTTCAGGACGTAGGGGGCGGGGGCCATCTCTGCCCCGGGTCCCCAAGGCGGAACTTGCAGCCCCAGATGGGCTATCACTGCCGCCCTGGATCACCGAGGCCGAGCTAGCAGCCCTAGCCAGGTCAGCAGTACCACCCCGTGCCACCGAGGCATGACGAGCCACCTCGGATGGGCCAGCATTGCATTCCTGGGCCGCTGCACTAGAACTTCTAGCAGCGACCCTGTGAAGAAGACACTCCCTACGGAGATGTCCAAACTCCCCGCACACATGACACCGTGCCTTTCCCCAACTCCAATACACGGTTCTACGGAGACCCTGCAACTCCACCTCGAAGCTCCCCTCAGCGCCTTCGCCCTCACCCACCTTCATGAACACCCTCCTCTTAAAACTGATGATCCCTCTTTCCTCCGGGTCCCTCATGAGCCTGAAGCACTTAGACCGCACCTCCCCAAACCTAGACAGGTGTGGAAGAAGTGCTGCATCTGGAATATATGTGGGGCAACTCCGCAGGAGAACCGGTCTCACCCTAGATACCCATGGATCCACCTGTATGTGGACCCCCCCCCACTGAGATCACCCTCTCCAACGCTATGGCCACATCCTCCCGGGTCTTTAGTATCATCTCCATCTTTCCCCTTTCGAGCTCGGAGGAGACAATAGCCCGCCCCCCAAGAAGGTCATTCATGGCCTTAGTAATTGCTCCCCTGGACATCTGGGGCCCAGTTTGGACCGAGATACCAAACCGTTCCCAATCCAAGTCAACATAAGGCTCATACTCATATGGCCTCGCATCCGCCGCTGATGCCATCCCTGCGTAGCTCCAGTTCTTCAGCCTTGCCCCAGCCATCGCCATCCTGACAGAGGCACCAACCAGCTCCCGGCACCCCAGCAGCTAAGCTCCTTGTTAAATCCCAGCGACAGTCACAGTCACAGACAAGTAGCAGAAATCAGAAGCCTCCAGCTGAAGCAGGAACGTCCCCAAGTACGTCCACAGCCGAGAGCAGCTCGTGGGAAGCTCTATCCCAGTCTTGCCGGAAGCAAAAGTACCGTCTTCACATTAAGCCAGGCAGCCGCCTGTGCAAAATGACTTTAGGGCAGGGAAACGGTGTTAAAAAACAACGACAAAAACAACACAATCGTCGTACCCTCGATCTCCAGGCACTCTTGGCAGTCCGCCAACGACAACCGCACCCTCGACAATGGAAAGAAAACTCAGGGACTTTCACACTCGTGGACAATTCCCAGAGCAGAGAAAAGTCTCAACAGTTCAACAATAAGTTAAACTATGAAGCCCCTCTGCCTCTGTTCCTTCTCCAGCATCAAAATCCTTGAAAGGCTGCGACAAACCCTCTCAGCTGCAGAGTTAAAAAGGCTCTCTCTCTCTCTCTCGCTCTCTCTTTCTTTTTATTTATTTATTTTTTATTTTTTTTATTTTTTCTTTTCAAAAACTTTATTCAACACACTCAATGATACATCACATCAATACATAATCAAAAGATACATTATATCAAACCACATCATTATAGTACAACGTTACATTCATTATTTATTATACTCTCCACCCCACGTGGTGACCATCGCCCACGGAAGGCCTCCAGAGTCCCCGTGGACACCGCATATTCCCGCTCCAGGGACACCCGTGCACGGACGTACGCCCGGAAGAGCGGCAGGCAGCCAACTCTCGCCTCACCATCGACCACCCGCTGCCTGGACCCACGAATAGCCATCTTAACCAGGCCCAGGAGCAAACCAACAGGGAGGTCCCAACCCCCCACTTGGCTCTCCCCACACCCTACCTTATGCCCACACACTAGAATCGTGGGACTAAAATGCAACCAGAACTTAAGGAACAACCCCTTCAGATATTGGTACAGGGGCAGTAACCTCTCACACTCCATGTATACGTGGAACACGGTTTCTTCCTTGCCACAGAAAATACACGCGGCGGACGAACCCGTGAACCGACTCAAAAGTTTATTACAAACCACCGCTCCATGCAACAGTCTCCACCCCAGGTCCCCAATGTAAAGGGGGACAACTCCCGTATAGAAGGACCCCCACTGGGGACCTCCCCCACCATCAGGTGGTAACACCGTCCGCCAAGGTGTGTTAGGACGGGAAACAAAAGCAAGGAGGTGCAGAATGTGCAGGAACATCCTATACAATGTGCGTCTCTTCGCATCACGAAACAGTATGCTGATCATCTCAGAAAGGCGGCTCAGGTTGTGTGGAGCCGGTTCCCGAGATATATCCCGGAGCCTTGGCCCGATGAGCAGATCTGACGGAGCAATTGAAAGCTCAGCCAGAACCACTCTAGGCGCGCGCCTCTCCTCGACACCCGCCATGACTGGGCGAGGACCGGCCACTCCCGCAGCCGCACCATCCCCCTCCCCTCGTAGAACAACACGCTGGCTGAAAACAACCAAATTCCTCACTCTGATCACATCCCGGTAGAAAACAGGCAAACCCCTTAGGACGGGTCTACTGATGCCCGCCACCGGGAGCCGCGAGACCCCCCTAGGCAACGACC
>JAXLNO010002468.1:77741-183462 GCA_038087875.1 Malacoraja senta | reverse complement strand
ATGGGGAAATGCAGCGAGACCTGGGTGTCATGGTACACCAGTCATTGAAAGTAGGCATGCAGGTGCAGCAGGCAGTGAAGAAAGCGAATGGTATGTTAGCTTTCATAGCAAAAGGATTTGAGTATAGGAGCAGGGAGGTTCTACTGCAGTTGTACAGGGTCTTGGTGAGACCACACCTGGAGTATTGCGTACAGTTTTGGTCTCCAAATCTGAGGAAGGACATTAAAGCCATAGAGGGAGTGCAGAGAAGGTTCACCAGACTGATTCCTGGGATGTCAGGACTTTCATATGAAGAAAGACTGGATAGACTTGGCTTATACTCGCTAGAATTTAGGAGATTGAGAGGGGATCTTATAGAAACGTACAAAATTCTTATGGGGTTGGACAGGCTAGATGCAGGAAGATTGTTCCCAATGTTGGGGAAGTCCAGGACAAGGGGTCACAGCTTAAGGATAAGGGGGAAATCCTTTAAGACCGAGATGAGAAAAAACGTTTTCACACAGAGAGTGGTGAATCTCTGGAACTCTCTGCCAGAGAGGGTAGTTGAGGCCAGTTCATTGGCTATATTTAAGAGGGAGTTAGATGTGGCCCTTGTGGCTAAAGGGATCAGGGGGTATGGAGAGAAGGCAGGTACGGGATACTGAGTTGGATGATCAGCCATGATCATATTGAATGGCGGTGCAGGCTCGAAGGGCCAAATGGCCTACTCCTGCACCTATTTTCTATGTATCTATGTATAACCTCAAGGCAACTCTGGGGCTGGCAGAACCTTTGGACTTTACCATCTGCGTCATTTGTGGTCCAAACCAAATACAGACAACTCGTGGGCATCAGCAAAGTGTAACACTCCTCTCTCCTTCGTCCCACAGTGCTGAGTAAGGGACAAGTCATCTCTAGTCAGTACCGTTTCTTGGCCAAGAGCGGAGGGTATATTTGGTTGGAGACACAAGCCACCACAATCTACAGTGGGGACCACCTGAAGCCGGAAAGCATTGTCTGCCTTAACTTTGTGCTCAGGTGAGTTCTGGAGCGTGAGTGACAGTGTGTTGGCCCAGGGGGAATGACGGTGTTTTGTACCGGGAGGAGATCAAGACAGACATCTCAAGACTTAACCTCTCAACCCTAGGTTTGGACCTCTCCATTATCTCACTTCCTTATCTCTGAACCTCTGTAGTTCGGAGGCACAACTTTCGTGTCCATGTCGTCCTCGTTCTCCAACACGGGCCTTTGTTCAACCTGAATCTCGATCTGCCATTGCTGGCCATGCCATTGGCAGCCAAGTCCCCCATCTCTCCCTTGCTCAATCTCTTCCTTCCTTTAAGTTCATTCCCAACTCCTCGCTTGTTCACCTGTCGTCAATATTCATCGTGTCCCAGTCACCCTACTGAGGAGCATCATGGAACATTTTATTACTTTGAAGACAATACAACGATAGTTGCTGCTTTCAAGAGTCAAGAGTGTTTTATTGTCATCTATCCCGATACTTAATTTAGTTTTAGGGTTAGAAGTTTATAAAATTATGGGAGGCGTAGATGGATAGAGTAGACAGTCAGAATCTTTATTCCCCAGGGTGGAAATGTCAAGAACTAGAGGGCATAGCTTTAAGGTGAGAGGGACAAAGTTGAAAGGAGATGCGCGGGGCGTTAGAGTGCTGGGTGCTAGGAACAGGTTGCTGGGGGGCGGGTGTTGGAGGCAGATATGATAGTGACATTTAAGAGGCTTTTAGACAGGCACATGGATGGGCAGGGAATGGAGGGATATGCAGGCAGGGAGGAGCTATTCCTGTGCTGTACAGTTCTATGTTCAATGAAATCTTACAATCGAGTTCTGTGTTCTAAGTAGTTTGTGGTTGTAAATTACTATTTGATCATTGTGCAGTTCAGCCTCAGGAGGAAGGGGGAGGGGCGAAGTGTGAAGGTGAAAGGTGAAGGGGGAAGGGGAAGGTGAGGGTGAAGGAGGAGGGTGAAAGGGGGAAGGGTGAAGGGTGAGGGTGAAGAGGAAGGGGGAGGTTTGTAGGGAGATGTGGCGGCTCCAGGATGGAGGTAGACGGCAAAGTAAAGTTTGCTCCAGTCAGGATTGCGGCAACCAGTTGTGTTTGAGGTCGCAGTGGTGCAGCGCGTAGAGATGATGCCTCACAGGACCAGAGACCTGGGCTGGATCCTAACCTTGGGTGCTGTCTGTTTGGAGTTTACATGTTCTCCCTGTGGGTTAACTCCGGGTACTCCGACTTCCTCCCACATCCCAAAGACGTGCATGTCTGTAGGTTATTGGGCACTCTGTAATTTATCCCTCGTGTATCAAGAGTGGATGAGAAAGTGGGATAACGTAGAACTGGTGTGAACGGGTGGTTGATAGCCAGCAGGAACCGAGTGGGCCGAAGGGCCTGTTTCCGTGCTGTATCTCTAAACTCTGCCCCTCACCTGCTAACGACGCTGCCCTTTGCTCACCTTCTGCAGCGCGGTGGAGGACGAGGAGCTCGTCTTCTCCCTGAACCAGAGCCGGAATCTCCAGCAGCCAGCTGAGGATTTGGAGGAAACCCCGGACCTCTCCCCCCAGCAGGAGAATCCCACCGGCGTGGATGAATCCGCACACGCATGCGTCGATATCATTATCTCCATGGATTTCAAAGGTATGCTGGGGCTGTGGGGACCCTCAGGAAGAGGGACAGAGATCCTCAAACACCTGGGAACATCCCAGACCCTCCTTGAAGCACTAAAGGGTGCTCCAATACTCTCACAGGCCCTAATACAGAAGCTAATACACACCTGAATACACTTGCAGGCTGAGCCACAAAGAATAAGTGGTTATGAAATGTTATTATTAAGTAGGATCTGGAATGAGGTGCCAAAGAAGCTCTGGAAGCGGATACATTTACAACTTTCTTATTTGTGATAGATATATGGAAGAGCGTACAGGGATAAGAGCCAAATGCAGGCAAAAGGGACCAGACCAAGGTGCCAACTTGATCAGTGTGGGCAAGTTGGGCCAAAGGGCCTGATTCCATGCTCTGGCTCTGTGACTCTGGGAAGGACACAGGGTTAATTTCATGGTCTTCAAGTTGTGCCTCCTAACTACAGGATGTTTTAGAATGTGCAGCGCAAGTCCCCAAAGATGGCGGAAAGACCAGATAGTCTGTGATGTTGGTTAATGGATAGACATTGACCCATTACACACAAAGTCAATAGCTGCTCTTTATATATTTTTGGAGATTATTTATTCCCGATCTTACTGCCACCCCCCTCCCACACAGGTGAGTCTTGGTTCCCCCCTCCCACACAGGTGAGTCTTGGTTCCCCCCTCCCACACAGGTGAGTCTTGGTTCAACATGAAGCAGCACTCTGGAAGCCTGCACAGCATTGGCCCAAGCGTCAAGGTGGATGTGAGAACCTTCTCCCCATGTGACCAGAGGGCATAGTTGAGGGCATTTGAGGAAGAGTTTTTCAGCCAGAGGGTGGGTGTAATCTGGAACCTTGCATGGGAGAGAGGTGGAGGCACACACTCCCAAATTCAAGCATGAGTATTTGAATTGCCAGGGCTTGCTCAGCTGGCAACTAGGTGCTGGTAAAGAGAATCAGTTTAGATGGGGACATAATGTGATGGGCTGAAGGGGCTGCTTCTGTACTGTGTGCCTCTGCAACATGTGTATTGAGAGCCCAGTGCCTGGACTGAAGGCAATGCCCTCTCACTAATCAAGGACCAGTCTCACCTGGTCACTCATTCTTCTCCCCTCCTCCATCAGGCAAGAGGTCCAGAAGTAGGAAAATGCCTACTATGAGATTCATATAACCATACTAGACTAAGTGGGACCCGTTGGGTCCCAGCATCACACGGGAGGGCTGGTCACCCAACGCAATATTCCACCTCTCCACCAATTCCAATATTGCTGGCCAGTGGGGGGGGGGGGGCTTTCTGTTGCGCTAGTTCGTACTATTTGTTATTTGTTGATCACACACACCCTCCACCTCACAGACACTCACACACAGACTCTCACACATATATACACACACACACACACACACACTCATTCTCACACACACACACACAGACTCATTCACACAGACACACACACAGATTCATTCACACACACACTCATTCACACACACACTCATTCACACACACACACACACACACAAAGACTCATTCACTCACAAACACTCACCCAATACTAAAATGCCAAGTAACTTCAGAACGTGTGGAATATACAGTGTGTAAAACGAATGTTTTAAAGCCTCCTGTAGAGGCTGCTGGTGCTGAAACAAAAATGTGCTTTAAATAACATCCAACAAACACACTCACCATAGACAGAGCAGTCAGCCCTCTTGAATTATTCAACGGCGCCTGCACTCGGCGCCATCTTGACATCACCCTCTCGCTTCTTGCCACGAACCGGAAATGACGCACTCAGCGCCAGCATGCCGCTAACCAGCAATGACGTAATCGTCGCCATCTTGCAACTAAGCGAAAATTACAGAATGAGCGTCAATTTTGAAATTAAACACAGTCCTGATCTAATAAAATGTTTATTCACGCTTTATCCATCCGAAAACTGTTGCAAGCAAGCCCTTTAAAAGCCAAGCCAATTGGACAAAAACACTTTGCAAGCCAACAAAACACATTTGCTGAAAGCCCTTTAAAAAGCCAACGCAATTGGGCAAACACTTAGCAAACAACAAACACATTTGCTGAAAACCACATCCCGGGGACTCACCGTGGAGTAGACGTGCGTTCAGTGTTATTCGCAGCTCAGAGAGCCATGACCCTCTCGCTTCCTCCGTCTGGCAGAGACTGAGTGAGCCTCGACACTTCCGGGTTTTATAGTCCCTCACCCATGCCGCCAGCGGGGCCAGCTGAGAGAATGGCAAAATGTTTTAAAACATTAATATCTCTCTGATTTTTCATCGATGGGAAAAATCCTCCGGTCCAGTCCGGCGTAGGGGGGCTCTGAGCAAGGTGGCCAAACATGACGGCCGTAAGTGGCGGCATTCACTCGGAAATCACATCGCAGCGAGTCAAAAGCGGTCAAGATCTTACTTTTAGTAATATAGATAACAATTACAGCACGGAAACAGGCCATCTCGGCCCTTCTAGTCCGTGCCGAACACTTATTCTCCCCTAGTCCCATCTACCTGCACTCAGACCATAACCTTCCATTCCTTTCCCATCCATATACCTATCCAATTTATTTTTAAATGATAAAATCGAACCTGCCTCCACCACTTCCACTGGAAGCTCATTCCACACAGCTACCACTCTCTGAGTAAAGAAGTTCCCCCTAATGTTCCCCCTAAACTTCTGTCCCTTAATTCTCAAGTCATGTCCCCTTGTTTGAATCTTCCCTACTCTCAATGGGAAAAGCTTATCCACGTCAACTCTGTCTATCCCTCTCATCATTTTAAAGACCTCTATCAAGTCCCCTCTTAACCTTCTGCGCTCCAAAGAATAAAGACCTAACTTGTTCAACCTTTCGCTGTAACTTAGTTGCTGAAACCCAGGCAACATTCTAGTAAATCTCCTCTGTACTCTCTCTATTTAGGGATGATTTTTTCCCCAGCCGTTATCAGGCAACTGAACCGTCCTCTCACCAGCTAGAGAGCGGTTCTGACCTTCCATCTACCTCATTGGAGACCCTCAGACTATCTTTAATCAGACTTTACTGGAATTTAGCTTGCATTAATTCCCTTATCATGTATCTGTACACCGTGGATGGCTCGAATGTAATCATGTATAGTCTTTCCGCTGCCTGTTTAGCACACAACCAATGCTTTTCACTGTACCTCGGTACACATGACAATAAACTAATTTAAACTAAGACTAATCTGCTCCGTGTTTGTGTGTGTGTCTAGACCGACTGGATTCAAGTGCGTTCCACTTCACCAAGAAACTGTCAGAGAGCGGCGAGGAGTCTCTGCCTCCCGAGGAATTCTGCAGCCCCGCTCTCTGCAAGCTGCTCGCGCCCATCTTTGACCATAGCGAGGAACGGGCACCCAGCAGCGGCCTGGAGGTGGACGCCCAACCACAGAACGAGGCTGTGGCCAAACCAGTGCCATCTGGCGCTGCAACCCCAGGCGGCAGCAGCAGCTCTGAGGCAGTGAGTATGAGGTCGTGTGGGGGCGAGGGCAGGGATGGTCAGGACAGGAGGGGAGTTCCCAGGACTCAGTCGGGATCACGTTGACCATGGTCGGGGATCAGACAATGACACCGTTAGTCACTCGAGCCTCCAGTGACTAACGCTGTGGTCACCCCATGGACCATACCTCTCAAGGTCTATCACCACCTCTGAATCCGGTGTAGGTTGGAGACCAGAGTGTTGAACGGCAGCAAAGCTTTGGTGGGAGGGTGAGGGGGGAGAGAAGGGGAGGGTGGTGTTTGCAATCAAGGGGCCAGGGATCCATTGGAACAGAGACAAAGAGACCACAGATGCGGGAATCTTGAGCAAAAAACAAAGTTCTGAAGGAACGGGCAGTGATAGGGTAGACAGTCAGAACCTTTCTCCCAGGGTGTAAATGTCCATTAGAGGGCGTAGCTGTAAGGTGAGAGGGGAAATGTCCACTAGAGGGCGTAGCTAAAAGGTGAGCAGGGAAAAGTTTAACGGAGGTGTGTGGGGCAGGTTTACTTTACACAGAATCGTGAGCCCAGGGAAGCACTACCAGGAGTGGTGGTGGAGACAGATACGATAGTGGTGTGTCAGAGGCTTTAGGATAGACACATGGAAATGGAGGAATATGGATCATGTACAGGCAGATGAGATCAGTTTAACTTAGCATCATGTTTGGCACAAACATTGTGGGCTGAAAGGCCTGTTCCTGGGCTGTACTGTTGCATGGTAGACACAAAATGCTGGAGTAACTCAGCGGGACAGGCAGCATCTCTGGAGAGGAATGGGTGACGTTATGGGCCGAGACCCTTTTTCAGACTCATTCTGTACTATTCTATGTTCTATATTATGCAGTGTCTGTGGATGGTCCATGTTTTTGATTGATTCCTTTTCTCTGTTCTGAAGTAGTTGAGCCTGGATAAGAAAGGTTGTGTGTTTCAGTAGTGGGTGAGGGACAGTGTTGAGGAAATGTTGGAGGTGGCTGTGGAAGTTGAGACAGGGTCAGCATCTGAGTTTTGGGGAGTTCTCTGTTTGTGTGACTGGTGATGGTGAATGTGTCTGCTCTGGTGTTTGCAGGAATCCCAGGACCTGGAGATGTTGGCTCCATACATCTCCATGGATGACGACTTCCAGCTGAGCAGCTTCGAGCCGCCAGTAGAGGGAGTGGAGAGCCTGATCTGTCCCGATGAAATGGAGCCCAGCAAGGGGTTCAACACAAGGGGTGATGCTCCAGTACTGGCCAAGATGCTGACAGACTCCGAGGGCGAGCGACCTGCCACAACCCAGCCCGGCGAGAGCCTCGGTGCAGCGGCAAACCCAGCCGTCTCCAGCGGTGCAGCCGAACAGGCCTTCAACCCCAGCAGCCAGTCCCTGGTTTTCAGAGGGCCGGCGTTCACAGCCACGGTGGAGAAGGTTCTCCGCGAGATATTCCAGCCTCGGGACCTGTTGGGGAATGGAGTCGGCACTGGGCAGGGTCCAGAGGCCGGAGCACGGCTTGGGCCCACTGACCGAATGGTTGCCGGAGCCACAGAGAGTGAGAACAGCCAGTGCACACTGCCCAATGACAGGTACTGGACTCACTTCTCCAGCTCATACTGAGCTAAACCATGAGCGTGCAGGGACAGCGAGAGGATCCAGAATTGAGAGTACACTCTGTATTTCCCTTTACTTGAGTTTGTATTTATGTGAAGTATTATCTAATCTGTTTGGATAGCATGTAAAACAAAGCATTCACTGTACCTCGGTACGTGTTTAAGTTTAGGTTTATTATTGCCATGTGTTCTCGGGGTAGTTTGTTTTGCAATTTATCCAGATTAGATATACCATAAACAAATACAATAGAAAGAGCAAAGGGGAAGATAGAGTGCAGGATATAGTTCTCTGCATTGTAAATATGTCTGCTTTCTACAGGTCACTTGGCGAGAAGGGTTTCCAGGGAGACCAGCGGCCTCAGGCTCTTCGCAGCCTGAAGCGCAAACACAGCCAGGAGCACGGGAACATGACGGTATGGGCAGACTCCTCTCACACCCAGAGTAACCATTGATCCGTGGCTACTAGTCTAGTGGACTTGTTTGTATCTGTGCAGCAGCCTGGGTATTAGTTGGCTGGCTAGACTGTCAACACAAGGAACTGCAGATGCTGGAATCTTGCATAGAACACTGTGCTCAGCGGGTCAGGCAGCTTCTGTGGAGGACAGAGAGGCAACATTTCTGGTCGGCTCAGCAGAAGGATCCTGATGCAAAAACATTATCTCTCCATGTACTCCACATGCTGCCTTACCCCGAGTCACTCCAGCACTTTGTGATAAAGGTAATAATGTGAATAATGTTTAGTGCAAGGTGAAGTCAGTATTTGGGCACCATGTTATAGGAAAGATGTTGTCAAGCTGGGACGGCTGCAGAGAAGATTTACGAGGATGTTGCCAGGACTGAGGTATAGTGGCTGAGCAGGCTAGGACTCTTCCTTGGAGTGCAGGATAATGAAAGGCGATCAAAATCATGAGAATAGATTGGGTAAACACATAGATTCTCTTGGAGAAACTCAGCGGGTGCAGCAGAAGATCCTTCGTTCCATAGATGTTGCTGCACCCGCTGAGTTTCTCCAGCACTTTTGTCTACCTTCGATTTTCCAGCATCTGCAGTTCCTTCTTAAACACATAGATTCTCTTGCCCAGAATAGGGGAATAGAGAACCAAAAGACATAGGTCTAAGGTGAGGGGAGGCGGAAGATTTAATAGGAACCTAAGGGTGAAAGGAATGAGATGCTGGAGGAGGTAGTTGAGGCAGGTACTATCACAACGTTTAAGAAACATTTAGACAGGTGCGTGGATAGGATAGGTTTAGAAGGATATAGTTAGAGGGACATGGGTCAAATGCAGGCAGGTGGGATTGACTGGTGTAGATGGGACATGTTGGTTGGTGTCAGAGTCATACAGCGTAAAAACAGATCCTTCGGCCAAACTTGCCCACACCGGCCAACATGTCCCTTATCCCTCCAAACCAGTCCTATCCATGTACCTGTCTTACAATTTCTTCAACGTTGGGATAGTCCCTGCCTCAACTACCTCCTCTGGCAGCTTGTTCCATACACATACCACCTTTTGTGTTAAAATGTTGCCCCTCAGATTCCTATTAAATCTTTTCCCATTCACCTCAAACCTATGTCCTCTGGTCCTCGATTCACCCACTCTGGACAAGAGACTCTGTGCATCTACCAGATTTTATACACTTCAAAGATCACCCCTCCTCCTCCTGCGTTCCAAGGAATAGAGAGTCCCAGCCTGCTCAACCTCTCCGCAGCTCAAACCCTCTAGTCCTGGCAACATCCTCGTAAATCTTCTCTGTACCCTTTGTGGGCAAGTTGGGCTGAAGGGCCTGTTTCCACACTGTGTGACTATTTGGGTTTAATTAGTAATGATTGGGACTGGTTTCATAAGTGGATACGCTGGCTTGATGGCATTTACTTAGAATAGTTTGTTTTTGATCCACAGGAGTTGGATATTTCGGGAGTTGCAGAAATTCTTGATGTCACAGGAAAGCGAGTCAGGAATGTTGCATCCGCTGATCCGTTGACTCCAGCTCCTCTGAGTAAGATCACACTTTAACTTGAGATTCCATGGCTTATGGTTTTCTTCATCCACTCTGGCTTCCACATTGTTTTCTCCAGAACGTCAGAGGTTGAGGGGAGATCTGATTGAAGCATCTACAAGTTTTTAAAGGAGATTCAAGGGAAGTTTGAGCTTGAGGATGAGGAGGTAGTGTTGGGGCTCTTAAGAAGCATTAAGGTGGATAAATCCCCGGGATCCGATGGCATCTATCCCAGGTTATTGGCATGAGAGGAGATTGCTGGAGCCTTGATGTAAATCTTTGCATCTTCCCCAACTGTTGGCGAGGTCCCAGATACAAAGGCAAGACTAGCCTCAGGTGGATGGTATGGAAGGGCTGGGCTCTGCCTGACTGTTCTCTCTCTCTCTCTCTCTCTCTCTAGCACTCATTCTGCACCTGCTGGGGACCGAGGGCTCTATGCCACCACCCCTGGCCCTTGCTGAATGTGGCATTGATGCCCTGCTAGTGGACAGCCGTCCCCTGCAGGCAGCAGAGTTGCTCACCACCCTGGACCAGGTCTGAGTAACCTCTCTCCAGACAGGAACCCTTCTCCAGCAGATATCGTCACAGACTGTTTGATCTGCCTCGACCCACAGCAAGGCGTTGGTTCATCACTGCACCTTGGTTGGACTGTCACAGACCCCACTGCAGCTGACGTTTCACCCAGACTCAGTTACTGGATGTAACAGGAAACAATGCGACCACAACCCACAGAAGCTCAATTCTTACATGAAGTAATGCTCACATTTCTCCACAGATCTGTTCCTGTCCATCCGAGGTTACCCAACATTTACTAAGCAACTACCTCAGACAGCGAAATACTGCAGCTATTGGCAATCTGAAATAACAGCATACCGGCAATACCCAGGGCAGGCAGCATCTGTGGAGAAAACTTACACTTGACAACTTCTGCTGTAATGTCAAATACAGAAGACATTGCAGATCTCTCTAGATAACAGCAACAACTTGTATTCATGTATTGCCACCGGGAACTATTTACTGCATTAATGGTGCTATTATCAATCAAGATTTACGTGAGATTTATAGGACTGGGGAGTAAAAGAAATTGTAAATCAAAAAAACTTCTGTAAGTTTGTTATAAAAAAACAATTGTTGCAGCCGGTCAAACAGCATCTAGGGGGAGAGAAACAGCATCACTGTTTTGGGCCATTGAATGTGAAAATACAAGTGTATTTTACATTTCAGGATGGGAAGGGGTTGCGAGAGAACAAAAATATCTTGAACGAGCAAAAAGTTGGTGCTTTAAGGAAAATCTTCGAGCCAGTGTGTTTTAGGACGGAAATTCACGAACGAGTACTCAAAGCTGAACTGTGAAAGGCACATGGTTGGTGTCTCCAAGTTATTCAAGGGAAGATGGAAAGTGAGCGGCAGGAAAGCAGACCCTTGGAGACACTCAGTGAAAGTGATGCAGACTACTGTCAGACGGCCTGGGGTGGGAGGAAATAGATGAATCAAAAGCTGGTTAACTTTCAGTTCAACCTCTCTAATCTTGCCCTGTGATCCTCTTTCCTTGATCCTCTAAATCTATTTCAACCCTAACCCCAGGTTTGCCAGGACGTTGCATCGTGCCTCCCATTACACAGAAACATCCCCTTTCCTGTAGAAGGGCTGACCGTTAAACACACGTATTCTTCTGTTATGCAACCTGCACCCTCTCCCACCATGGGGCTACACAACCAGTGCTGTGCTGGCATCTCCAAACATTGAACAATGATCTCAAGATCAAAACCATGGAGTTAAATCACAAGGGCATTAAATGTTTTAAATTAACTTAAGGTTAATTAGTCAGGAATTATCTAGTTGGTGTAGAAGAGTTTTCACTATCGGATTGGTGGTAAGACGGGACGGGAGGAGGTTGCATTGATCGGAAGAGCAGCCCCTCCAATGGCCAGTGATTGGAGGCACCGGGCCCGAGATTAAAAGGTCAAATACGTAACCACCCACCACAGTAAAGATTTCACCTCAACACGCAGTGATATCCCTGTCAGTCGCTCATGAACTGCAGTCCTCTCGCTGAGTGCAACCAGGAACCGCCTCGTCCCCTCCCCTCCATGAACAGTACCTCCCGTCACCCCACCCCCGCTGATTCTGCATCAGACAAGAACAAACTGGCGTAATTTATAATTATACAAATAGTGTAGGTATGAATGTTCACAATAGTAGCATGTGATGTTGTCATAATTTAATGTTCACCTTAAATATGTAATCCAAGAATCTCAATATTCTGGCAAATAAAACAAATGTCACTATATGTCTAGTTTGTTTCCTGACTGACATTCGCGGCTGATGAATAACAAGGTTTGTAGTTCAGTTACCTTCTGGAGGTCCTACCTAAAGATCATAGAGCGGAGCAAGATCACTCCTGCATAATCCAATGCATTGAGGTGAAGTACGTAACGGCCGCCATCTTAGAATGCAAAAGGCGACTTCCGTTATGCCTCTTACAGTGCAATCAGTGTTGTAGGGGAACAGTATATGTGTGATATAGCTCATCTGTCAATTCACATATTAATCCATGACGTACTATGGCTTTTTTGCCATGGAGTATCTTGCTCCGCTCTATGATCTTTGGTCCTACCTACCTCGCATGTTGGCATGCAATTTGCTTTCAAACACATTTCACCACTTGGACTGCAATAAGAACTGCACAACACAATGGCAACTTTGGAACAAAGTTAGATAGAGCTCTTCAGGATAGCGGAGTTAAGGGATATGGAGAGAAGGCAGGAACGGGGTACTGATTGTGGATGATCAGCCATGATCACATTGAATGGCGGTGCTGGCTCGCAGGGCCGAATGGCCTACTCCTGCACCTATTGTCTATTGAATACAGCAACGTGCAGGATCACACTATCCAAATCTGGCCACTTCAGCGAGAATCGCCCAGTTAATTGGAGACAGGGAACTGCTGGGATCTTGAAAAGTTCCTCCTTCTAGAAACATAGAAAATAGGTGCAGGAGTAGGCCCTTCGAGCCTGCACCGCCATTCAATATGATCATGGCTGATCATCCAACTCAGTATTCTGTACCTGCCTTCTCTCCATACCCCCTGATCCCTTTAGCCACAAGGGCCACATCTAACTCCCTCTTAAATATAGCCAATGAACTGGCCTCAACTACCTTCTGTGGCAGAGTTCCAGAGATTCACCACTCTGTGTGAAAAAAGTTTTTCTCATCTTGGTCCTAAAGGATTTCCCCTTAATCTTTAAACTGTGCCCCCTTGTCCTGGACTTCCCCAACATCGGGAACAATCTTCCTGCATCTAGCCTGTCCAACCCCTTAAGAATTTTGTAAGTTTCTATAAGATCCCCCCTCAATCTTCTAAATTCTAGTGAGTACAAGCCGAGTCTACCCAGTCTTTCTTCATATGAAAGTCCTGACATCCCAGGAATCAGTCTGGTGAACCTTCTCTGTACTCCCTCTATGGCAAGAATGTCTTTCCTCAGATTTGGAGACCAAAACTGTACGTAATACTCCAGGTGTGGTCTCACCAAGACCCTGTACAACTGCAGTAGAACCTCCCTGCTCCTATACTCTAGAGGAACTCAGTGGTTCAGGCAGCATCTGTGGAGAGAATGATCAAGATGTTTTGGGTCAGGACCCCAATCAGTCTGAAGAAGGGTCCCGATCCATTTCCCTCCAGAACTCTGTTTCTCATCCAGTGTATTACACATTGAGCGAGCCCAAAGGCACTTTTGAAAGAAGCCAGTGATCGAAGTGATGCCGTGTCTCTGGAACATAAATCCTTTTTGTCTCATGCCGTCTGTGTTCTCATCTCTAACCTTTGTTCCACCCAACTGCTGAAAATGGAGCGGGACCAACAGTTGCTAACAGTGCAATGGCACCACCTGCTGGCAAAGACAACAACCACAGGTGCCTGAGCAACTGGTGCTGACATTGTGTCTATTACGCAGCAATGTTCACCAAACATGATTTTGAACGACATGAGGCGTTAAAGCTTGATTATTATTAGCAGTAAGGGGATGTTGGACAAATTTGGATTGTTTTGTTAGTTTAGTTTATAGATACAGCACAGAAACAGGCCCTTTGGCCCATCAAGTCCATGCTGACCATCGATCACCCATTCACTAGTTCTATGTTATCCCACTTTCTTCTCCATGCACACTTGGGCCAATTAACCAATAAGCCTACATGTTTGTGGGATGTCAGAGGAGACAGCTGTACCAACTGTGCCACCAGTTTACTCTAGAACATCAGAGGTTGAGGGGATACTTTTAGAAGCATATAAAATTATGAGCGGCATAGATTGGGCCCAAAAATGCTGCGACTTCCAAACACTCACACCAGAGTTTCTGCGGCCTCCACACTGAACAAAGTAACAGCCAGCTAGCAAGTCAGTGCACAGCAAAATGTCGCTGACGTTTATTGGCAAACAACAATATAGCTACTAGCAACTCCAGACGCAGGATTCTCACTTGTTTCCAGAGGCTACAATCTGAAAAATAAAAATGGATATGGTAAGGGGTGGAAGTCACTGAGAAACACTAAACAGTAGGAGTGCAATAACAAGGGGCTGCAAGAGACTTTAGTGCTCACTGATAACTACAGTGTAAGCAAAGATCCTAGAGCAAGCAAGATAGATCACTCGACGAAAAAGGCATAGTACGGTTAAGGGGCAGATTCATGGGTAATTTTCGGCCCTATTTCCGAAACCGGCTTCCGTCTCCGCACCAAAGATCCCATAGGATACTCGTGCGGAGACGGAAGCCGGTTACGAAAACATCCTTGTAAAAATAAAAGTTATTTGGGAAAAATCTTCCCCTCATTTTCAGAATTATAATTTATTAACACAAACTGTTCCCCCACAACTCTGATTACACTGCGAGTCGGGTCCGGTTACTGAAATGGATGAAAAAAAGCTCCACGTTCCGCTCCGTTGCGTAGCACATGTCAGCCCATTGCATTTAGAAGGAGTGGTCTATCTTGCTTGCTATAGGATCTTTGGTGTAAGTGTTTTACATGTGGACAGTAGCAGTGACAAATATCACCCTTTTCCCACTGTCCTGACAGCAGCGATGGGATTAACCAGGGCTGAAGCAAGAGCATCACGTGCATTGTTAAACCATTAGGATCAAAGCACTCAAAGGCTCTGTGACAGAGACAATTGCTTTCACTCCTCAGACAGATCGTTAGCTACAGACAGCAGTGAGGTGACAACAGCAATTAGCGGGGCTAACTAATGCTCAGGCAATCGAGCTTTCCTCTTATGTCAGATAAATAAGTGGAATCTTCCGAGCCGGGAGCTTAGACGTAAAGGTTATTCTATTTTGACCAGCACCAAATGTATTTATATACAGATAACATCAATCTGGTTTTCTTCCATTTTGAAATGAATTTGATTCTGCTGGAGGAGTAAAGTAATACACAGTGGAGTTGAGGCTTGTACAAGTATCACATTCATACACGTAACGCATCAAATTCCCCTTCGCCCATCAGCAGCTCAGCAGGATTGATGAGAAATGGTGATGTCTAATCAAGTGGGGATGATCGGGGCAGCTTGGTTTGAAGAGGAAGAGAGAGCTGAGAAACATAGATGGTGCAAAGACAAAATTGAGCGAGGGATTTTTCCTGGGGAAAAGTATGGAAATTCATTAAAATGGCAGGAAATAGAAATCTCAAAACAGAGGGCAGGGGCAAGGTTGGAGGGGAAGTAGTTGTACATAGTTTTCTGAAAGTGGTGTCACACGTAGACAGAGTGGCCAAGTAGCTTTCTGCTGCATTCCTATCCATTCATCAGTCAGGGCAGTAACTATAATTAAAACAGAATGGGGCAGCAGTCCCATCGCAAGGACAGGCTGAGCGGGGAAGGGGCAAAGTGGATGAGTAATATTTCACTTAGGAGGGTGAGGAGGAGACAAGGCAGTGGGAAAGGTTAAAGCAAGGTAAGGAGATTGGAGGTAGGAGCAAAGACACAGCTGTGAATGCAGGAGGCACTGGGATTTGCTGGCAGTGTGCCGTTGCCAGAAATTTCCAGATTAAATGGAAAATGATTGTAAGTTGTTCCAGATGTCCGGAGCGCCACATAGTTCCATAGAAATTAAACTGGAGGGGAGGGGGGGAAACCAGAGAGGCTCGGCAGAGAGACCGATCAAGAGCAGAGACCAACGTACGTGTACACACACAAACACACACTCACAGAGAGAGAGAGAGAGAAACACAAAATTAAAAGCACAATCTTCAAATACTGCAACACTGACTTGATTTCCTTTTCCAAACCTATGGTGTACACGTTTTTACAGATTAACTCCAAACGCACTGCCTCTTTGTCAAAGGGCAGTGGAACAGATGTTGGAATGTTTTTAAGGCGGAGACAGTGGGTTTATTGACGGGCAGTTACAGACAGCAGGCAGGGATGTGGCATTCAGGTTACAAGTCGATCAGGAATGATCTTACTAAATGTGCAGCAAACTCGAGGGGCTTACTCCAACACACACAGTACAAAGCAGCAGTTGTTACCGGGGTACGTGTCTGAAGAAGGGTCCCAACCCAAAACATCGACCATCCATTCGCTACGATGCTGACTGACCTGCCAAATTACTCTGGCACATTGTAGTTTGTTCCTTGAAAGCGGAATCAGGATGTGAAATGGTGGGTAAACACAAAGCTCTGGAGTAACTCAGCGGGTCAGGCAGCACCTCTGGAGAACATAGATACGTGACGTTTCAGAGTGCTGGAGTAACTCAGCGGGTCAGGCAGCATCTGTGGAGAACATGGATAGGTGACGTTTCGGTCTGGACCCTTCTTCAGAATGAACGGTGTGTGACGTGTTTGTTAAGATAGACCAGTAGAGTTGGGTTGGGGTGATGGTGTAAGGCTGGAGACAGCAACTGCAGTGTGTACATGAGGCAGAGGATTGGTACACAGGCCCATACGGTGACTTGCACATTACTAAACTGTGATCAATGGTGAATCTTAAATCATTTCAAGCCCTGTCTGTCTCACAAACACTTCACCCACAGCTCGCAATTCCCCACAAGTACTTGACTTTAATACACAATAATCACAAGCTTCACACTTGAATGAGGAAGTGCCGAGTTACATTACACTGGGTTACTGAGCTCACACTGATACTGGCCTCTGCAGTGGGACAGACGATGGTATACTTACGTGACTTCTCGGAACGCCCTTTTCTCAACGTATTTTAGCTTGTGCTTCCTCTTGAATCTAGGAAAGAAAAGTCATGAATGGGTGTTGCGAAGAGCTCATCAAAGCAGGCAAAGCCATTTACTAATTAAGCTGCAAAACCAGACCGCATCTGCCGTACGACTCATACAGCATGGAAACAAGCCCTTTGGCCTAACTTGTCCACACCCACTACTCCCATTTGGTCCATATCCCTCCAATCCTATCGTCTACAGAAAGACCAATTACATAATTCAAAGGGAACCATTATTTTTTCCCCCGTGGGTTAACACCTGTCGATTCATTCCCGTCACTACAATATTTAATCTGTCTCATTGTAGTTTATGCAATCTTGTTATGTCGTTTCCATTATAACACTGATCACATATCAAACCTGTTTCTTTGTTTATATCGCAGTTTGGGACTCCCCAAGATTGCAAAGGGCATTGTTGAACTCAGCTCTTTGTAAGAGAGTCCAAGCCATGTGCAGTAAAGATGGAGAATATCATTGCCTATTTCGTTCCAGAACTTCAAATGGTGCATAACAATGTGGGCAGAGGATCCATTAGTGCCTGTCCGTATTACTCTGTTACTGATCACAAATATAAAAGGCCCGTTAGTCAAAGGGGAGCTGAGCTGGGAGTGTCTGGCCCGTGATGTCACATTAAAACGACATCCAGTCACAGAGTGATACAGCGTGGAAACAGGTCATTTGGCCCAACTTGCTCACACCCACCAACATGTCCCAGCTACACTAGTCCCACCTGCCTGCGTTTGGCCCATATCCCTCCAAACATATCCTATCCATGTACCTGTCTAAATGTTTCTTAAACGTTACAATAGTACCTGCCTCAACTACCTCCTCCAGCAGCTTGTTCCATACACCCACTTACTTTGCTCTTTGCCGTGGTTCGATCAGATTCCTCTTCTGTAAGCTCTTAAAGCGATCAGCAAGGATGCTGCCCTCTGGCTGTCAAAGCAAGAGTCACACGACAGATCAGAGGCTGTCACCACTTGCATTCGAGGTGAACATTAGCAGCGCAGCAGTCCATCCTACCTCACTCTGGGAACTGCAGACATTTATATTCAGTTACTTCAATAACAAAAGCAAGGTTCTGGATGTGGTGCATCCTGATAAAAATATAAACGATAGTATGGTATATTGTACTTTGGCATGGCATATCTAAAAAAGATAAAGTGCTAGAGCAAATTAGCGAGTCAGGCAGCATCTGTGGGGAACATGGATAGATGCCGTTTCGTGTCAGGACCCTTTTTCTATCCACATTCCCTAGAGATGCTGCCTGGCCTGCTGAGTTACTCCACCACTTTGCGTGTTTTGTTGTAAACCAGCATCTGCAGTTCCTCGAGTCCATGGTATATTTGAATAGCAGCAAAACAAAGCTTTTCAATGTACCCAGTACACGCGACAATAACAAACAGAAACTGAAAACCCAGGCCATTGCCCTTGAGTTGGGAATGGAAAGGGAAGCTCGGGATGTCACGCCTGTCCTCAGTTCCCAGAGCTCAGCCCACTGGGCAGTGCCCGGGAAACCCTGAGCTCTCTTCACATTCCCAGCCACAGCCGGGAATACTTTGTGCGCAAGGATGGCTCTCATCATGGGGCAGGCGAGGACAATCCGTCCCTCGGAACACGGGGCCGCCCTCAGTGGGGTGGGAAAGGATGGATGGGAGGAATGGTTAGAGGTACGAGAGCTGACTAGTTGTTCCAACACTGTCCTCGGGACAGAAGCCACTATTACCCTGTGCAGGGAGTGAGAAAAATGGACAGTCGAAGGAATGTATAATGGAGGGGGTAAAGAGGCTGGATGTATGTAGGAGGAGGGAGAGATGGGATGGAAGGAGATGTCATGGTGGGGGGGTGGAGGAGGGAAGAATATAAAACGGGGGAGTAGAATAAAAAGGGACAGTGCAGCAAACTGTGGGGAAGATGCAGCAATACCAACCTTCAGTGCCCGCAGTGATCCAGCAAGCTCCTCACTGAGCTTGACGTCAAGGTCAGGGTCCTGGTACCTGGACAGGACAGTAAGCACTCCTAGTCAGCAGACCCACAAGCCCAAACCCTAACCCTAATGCAAGCACACTAACTACAGCTACTCCAAACCCGAATAAAAACAAGGCGTCACCTCACTGAGAGCACAAACGGAATGGGCAACATTCAGTGTGAACAGGTGCAGGTGTAACACTCCAGCCTGAATGAGAGCATAGAACATTAAACAGTACAGCACAGGAACGGGACCTTCGGCCCACTATGTTTGTTCCAAACATGATGCCAAGTTAATACCCTTTCACACTGTTAAAATGCTGTAGGACGAATCCCTACACCCAGTTGCCTCTTCACCATCAACAACAGTGATGATGCACTTGACAAAGTGGCAGAGCTGCTGTATCGAAACAGATGAGTGACCAGGGACTCAGATATCCCTCACTTCCTCTCAACATGTGCTACTTGCTTCATTAAACAGGAACAGTTCCGGTTATTGTTCCATGTTAGTTTCTGGGAACTTTGTCTGTTCTTTCCCTGCATAATGCAGAAAACTTTAGTTAGTTGCAGAGTCTCCAGCATTTGCAGCAACACAGAAGCCAAGACTCGAGGTCCCATCTGCACAGGCAGTGACACTGACTCACACAACGCTTGCTGCGTTGTCCTCAGCTGCTTCCAGAAACAAAGTAATCTTTTATAGTCCAGCTTGTCTATAATGACCACGATGCATCTCCGTTTCAAGTGACTCACCAATAGTTTTAAGGAGGCCAAAGTTTAAAGATGTGCGTGTGTTTTTTTTTACACAGAGGGTGGTGAATGCCAGGAATCGCTGCCGGCGGAGGTGGTGGAAGCAGATATGATAGTGGTGTTTAAAAGACTCGTGTATAGGTACACGGAATGCAGGGAATGGAAGGACCTGGATTATTTGCAGGCAAATAGGAATTGGTCTTGCCACATGTTCAGACCTATTCCTGTGCTGTACTTTTCAATGTTCTGTGTAATTAGTAAAATCACAGTGGAAGCTCCATCACCAAGTGTATTTAAGGCAAAGAACGGTGGATATCCCTTGCTGTATCGGACTCCACTTCAGGCACAGACACTCCCAGAGGCAACGCGGGAACACTCACTTCAAGCGGCCCAGACGGCGAGGCTTGCTGGCTTCTACTTTCCGTTTTTCTGTGCGCTCGGCTTTCTTCTCTGCCCGTCTCAGCTCCAGTTGCCTCACTTCCCCCTTGATAGATCGCAGGCGGAACAGCTGCTGCTGCCTCTCCCGTGCCTGCTTCTGCTCCTTTATCCTCAGCTCCTGAGATGACACGAGACACAGAGTTGGAGACAGACATGGTGAGCACGGGCAGGACAATCCCAAGGCAAATTTGAAAGGCTGCTTAACATTGATGGTCTTTTTCCTCTCAGGGTAATGGATTCTAAAACTGGGAAGATCTACGTTGTCTGGAATGGTGACTGACAGAAGGACTGATGAGAGTTGTGAACAATGACTGGTGGAGTCATCATCCAACAGAGCTCTGGGACACACTGCCTGAAGGGGCAGTGAGGCAGAACCAACGGCAGCTGTTCCCCAGAGATCTGTTCCCCAGAGTAGAAAAAACTAAAACCACACGACACAGGCTTAAGTTGAGAGCGGAGATTTAAGGGGGATCTCAAGGATAACATTTTCACTCAGAAGGTAGTCTGTATCTGGTACGAGCCGTAAAGATGACTTTTATTAGCAATTTGGACAGATATACAAATAGGAAGGAATTAGAGGGCTCTGGGACAAATACTAGGCCACTATGGACTAGCCCACTATGCCAACTTGGTCAGCATGGACTAGATGGGCAGAAGGGCTCGTGTCTGTGCAGTACAGCTCTATGGGCTTTCAATGGCAGTACAATAAGCTGTCTCCTCTCTGTCCTTCTCTTACATGTCCCCTTACAGGGCAAGAAATTCTCTGCAGACAAATGAAACCTAACACAGGCAGTAGTTGATGAATTGTCATACCAGTACAAGCAGGAGAAAGGTGGGGAGAGAGAGGAAGCAGTAGGTGTAAACCATCAGAGTCCACTAACAGTCACGGTCAAAGATCAGTGATCTTATCCAAACTGCCAGCATTAAGGCCAATAAATGAGGACCAGTCTATATTCATGAACTGTGTCAACCATCTGTAAATCCCACTGATGAATGTCTGGGTTACAGCCTCCAGACAGCAGGGGTGGGCGAGTCGAGAGTGTTTAATTGTCCTATGTACCACCAACAGAACAATTAAGTTCTTAGTTGCTACAACTGAACAGTCCCGTGAAAACAACACACACACATAAATATAGAATCGATAATAGTTAGATAATGTTAGTAATCTTATTACTAAGTGACCATCATATGTGGTTTATAGTGCGACCAAACACAAGAGAGATGGACAATTGCTCCTTTCCTGTTCACTGCATGAGGAACGAGAACAGTTGTAGGATGGTGGGCCTGTTTGTGTGCTGCACGACTCTGTACTGACACCGCTACTCCCACTGCCCTCAGTTCCCAGCTGCCCACTTGGCAGAGCCTGGGAATCCCTGAGCTATCCTCACATTCCCAGACTGGAGCCGTGGGAATACTTTGTGCGCAAGGATGTCTCTCATCATCAGGCAGGGAAATTATTCTGGTTTTCTGGGTGCATCCAATGTGACATGTTTACATTCTGTGCCCCAAATGAATGACAAATCCTGTTAGACCTTCATTATGTCCTTCATTTAACATAGCACAGCACAGGAACAGGCCATTCAGCCCATAATATCCGTGCTGAACATGATGCAAAGACCAAATCTCATCTGCCTGCACATAATCCATATGCCTCCATTCCCTGCATATCCATCTACCTGTGTAAAAGTCTCTTAAAGACCACTATCATATCTGGCCCCACCCCCAACGCAGCACTCCAGGTACTCCCCCCCCCCCCCCCCCCCCCACCACCAACGCCAGCCCAGCGCTCCAGGTACTCACCACCCACTGTGTAAGAAACCTGCCCTTCACATCGCCTTTAAATTTTGCCTCTCTCACCATAAAACTAAATCCTCTCATATTTGATTTTTTTCCATCTGGCTCTGACTCATCTACCCTTTCCTAAATTTGATTTATTTCTATCAGGTCTCTCTGCAACCTCTGGTGATCCAGAAAAAAAGAATAAAAAAGGGTCCAACCTCTCCCTGTAGCTCTTATCCTTTAATTCAGGCATCATTCAGATAAACCTCCTCTGCACCATCTCCAAAGCCTCCAGATGCTTCCTGTAATGGTGTGACCAGAACTGCACGCAATATTCCAAATGCAACCTGACCAAAGTCTATAAAGCTACATCTTGGTATCCTGACTCTTGTACTCAATGCCCTGACCAATGAAAGCACACACACACACACCAGATGCCTTCTTACCCATGTCACTTCTCCAATAAAACACCATTTATTGATCCAACCAATCACATTTTTATTTGAGTTGTTTTCTCTTCACAATAGTGTTGGTACGTTTAGTTTAGTTTAGTTTAGTTTAACACCTACTGATCAGCAGATGGGCCCGAGTTTCAACACCTCAACAGTGCAGCCTTCTCACTGGAGGCTTTGCTCCTGTAGCGAAGCAAGATAGACCATTCCTTCTAAATGCAATGGGCTGACGTGTAGTACGCAACGGAGCGGAACGTAGGCCTTTTTTTCATCCATTTCAGTAACCCGACCCGACCCAACTCGCAGTGTAATCAACATTGCGGGGAAACAGTTTGTGTTAATAAATTATAAAACTGAAAATGAGGAGAAGATTTTTACCAAAGAACTTTTATTTTTACGAGGATGTTTCCGTAACTGGCTTCCGTCTCCGCACTAGTATCTTTGCTCTGCTATGGGATCTTTGGTGCAGAGACGGAAGCCGGTTACGGAAATGGGGCCGAAAATTACCCATGGATCTGCCCATGACCGTACTACGTCTTTTTCATCGAGTGATCTATCTTGCTTGCTATAGGATCTTTGCTGTCTACATCACACCTGTAATGTATTCATACATATTCATGTGTATGTTAATGAGCTGGTGTTCAGGGAATGCTGGGTAATAAATCTCTCTCTCGTGATCCAGGCAAGCAGTGTGTAGGTCTAGTTCTTCATTCTGCCGTCCGGAATATAACAACACCCACCTGTCTTTTGAATATCTTTTCCCTTTTCCGATCTTTTTCAGTTTTCTTCTCACAAGAGAAAACATTCCACACGGGTCCTTCTGCTGCCTCTGTGTTGCCACTGGGTTGAGCGTCTGGCTCCTGTTCCTCACCTTCCGACTCCTCCAGCAATCCCTGACACAACTCCTGGAGGACCGTTTCCTGCAAGTGCATCAGACATAGCTCGTTAGATCATATCATACATCAGGTCCAAGCAGTGGGAGCAGCAGCAGCCACGGTAGATCAAAGAGGAGAAAAAACACATCGGCATCTGGCTGAGCTGATTCCATCCATCCCTGTGAGATATAACCTCAGAGACCAGAGGGAACTATGGTCAGAAATGGGCAAAGGAAACACAATATCCACTCTTACCTTTGTTGGAAGTTCAGCTGCAGGCGGCAAGGATACCTGCCGATTAATTTTCTCCTCAGTTCTCCGCTTCTTAACTTCCACTTCATGAGCAGCAAGGAGCAGAGCCTATGTGAACAAGACATCCTTTCAAATATAATTAAGGCGGCACAGTGGCGCAGTTGATAAGAGCGGCTGCCTCACAGCGCCAGAGACCCGGGTTCAATCCTGACCTCGGGTGCTGTCTGTGTGGAGTTTGTACACTCTCCCTGTGACCGCGTGAGTTTTCTCTGGGAGCTCCTGTTTCCTCCCACATCCAAAAGGTTTGTAGGTTAATTGTCCCTCTGTAAGATTGCCCCATGTGTGTAGGGAGTGGTTGAGAGTGGGATAACATAGATCTGGTGTGAATGGGAGATCGATGTTCGACATGGAAGCTGAGCTGAAGGGCCTGTTTCCGTGCTGTATCTTTAAACTAAACTACAATTAAAATACTACCAACATTAAACTTTATGCAAGTGCATTTAATTCTGATATACGGTTATTTACATGAAGCAAAGCAACAAGCATTTATCAGGATAATTGTTGTTTTCTGTTCAACTGATTCATTACAAGCTCACAGGGCAGGAAGGTGTTAAAAAGCTATTAGGTGTGATTGGTCAAAAGGCCATCTGGAGGATTGATGCCAGGCAGTAAACATCACTGACCATCACTGACCGACCATCACTGACTGACCCTCACTGATTATCACTGACTGACCATTACTGATTATCACTGACTGACCATCACTGACTGACCATCAGGCATGATTGGTCAAAAGGCCTTCTGCATTGGAGGATTGGTGGCAGGCAGCAAATATCACTGATGTCTGTACAGCTGCGAAGTGCTTTTCCAGGAGAGGTCTGCCTTTCATCACCTTACCTGATGAGATTCAAATGTGGGGTTGTACGATCCTCCCGGGGCAATCACTTCTATCGCTGACACTTGTGAGGGTTTCTGCTGCTGTTTGATTGGGCGCTGTTTACGATAAAGAAGAAAATGTAAAGGCGTAAGCATCCTTCATTGCAAGTAAACTAAAATCTGTTTCCTCTGAAAGTTATTCATGCCCAAAGTGAAAACAGGTTTCACATTTCAGAAAATCTGGAAAACTGCATAACAGCTGGATAGGAAAGGTTTAGATTATGGGATTAACAGGATAACATAGATGGAGCATCTTTGTCGACATGGACAAGCTTGACTGAAGGGCCTGTTTCGTGCCGTATGACCTTATAACAGTTGATTTAATACTTGCACCAAGGCTAGAATATTGTCCTGCCTCAGTGTGTAATATTCTCCATTTAATTTATCTACTTAACAAACAATATACATTTACTTAGCAACTCCAACATTGCAAAATGTTCTGCCATGCTTCACAAAAGCATTATCAGATACGTGGACATTGATCTACATACAGAAATGCAGCTTAAATGACAGTCTACAACTCAGTAAAAAACAGTTGCCTTATGGGTCTTACATTGGAGGGAAAAGATCAACAAATGAAGGGTCCTGACCCAAAGAGTCACTCCATTCACTCCACAGATGCTGCCCAACTCACTGAGCTCCTCCAGCACTGTGTTTTACTGTTGATCAAGAGACAGTGAGTTGGGAAATAATACGACTTAGCAGCTGAAAGCATGGAAAACATAGGAGGAACTCAGAGAGAAATGGGTTTAAAAAAAAAAATTTCTCTCATCTCAATGCTGAAACTCCCAGGATACTGTGCCAGGAACATAAATGGTCACAACATTGCTGTTTTACTTCGGAGTCACGTGAGTGACTACGTAAAGAACTCCGCCAGTGCGCCTGCGCGTCATTACGTCAGACGCCTTGACGCAAACGGACGTGAGGAGCAGAGCTCCTCCAGTGGTTTGTAGTTTTTCAACTACAAGGTAAGTAGAAACTTTTTTCATGTTTTCCAGTTCCGTTTACTGTGGGTCTATGGGGATTTTTTCCACAGACGCCATGGGAAAAAACGGACAGGGGGAAGAGGCGAGCGACACAGCCGACAGAAAGTCGGGAAAGTCGGGAGTCCGCGGTTAGAGACCAACCGCCTCTAAACCCCGGTACAGTCGCCAGCGGTGAGCATAGCGACTGTGGACCTGGGGCTGGTGAAAACACAGTCAGCGCCTGTCGGGCAAAAGATGAAGTTTTAAATCCCAACGGCCCACGGAGGGAGTCCCAGGCAATGGAAGTAGCTCCAGGGCTAGATACTGCTTTTGAGCGTATTGCCCAAATAGAAAGCCTTTTACATAGGCTGTTGGAGCAAAGTTCACTCAGGGAGGAGTGTACTGAAATCCAAGCTGCTGGAAGCAGCACAACAGCTCCTGGTACAGGGCTAGATACTGCTTTCGAGCGTATTGCCCAAATAGAAAGCCTTTTACATAGGCTGTTGGAGCAAAGTTCACTCAGGAAGGAGTGTACTGAAATCCAAGCTGCTGGAAGCAGCTTAACAGCACCTGGCTCAGGGCTGATGGAATGCACCCTCAGGGATGAGGAGCGTGCTACGGGTCATGACATTTCAGACCCCGACTCTGATGGTGAGGCTGTACAAGGCGATGAACGGCAGCTGCCAGATGTTCCACCCCTGGCAGTAGGATTCGCTGCCCCGTCAGGGTCAGGAGAGCCATTAGGAGAACTGGCCTCCTTAATAAATTACTTGGTTTACCATCAGCTGGAACAGCAGGAGATGGATGAGACTGCAAGAAAGCAGGAGACCCCAAGTAACTGTGGGTTGCTGAAAGCAGAAGCAGTGAACCAAATTATCTGGAATCAGTTGCAGAGAATATTAAAGCTGCTGGGTTCTGGAATAACTGCTTTTACCAGAATAGCAGATAACAGCCAAGAGATGACGAAGTTCCATCAGGAAGCACTGGGGTTGCTATGCAGCACCCACTTCGAGATCAATTATCTGAGGAAGGTGCTATACGACCTACTATGAATCCGAAATTTGCAGCACTCTGCAAACCAAGTAATATACAATTACCCAACTTACTCTTTGGAGAGGATCTCGGGAGACGTATTAAAGAGTTGGAAGATGAAGCGAAAACAGGATTGATAAAAACATCAATGGTTACAAAGTCTGTAAAGAGGAAGTATCCTTTCAGACGTCATACGGATCCTAGACCAGGACCAAGTCGCTCACCAACGCAGGGACGTAGCTGGCGGCCTGCAGCGGGAGTAAGAACCAGTGGTGGTGCTTCCGGGAGAATCCAGGGATCTCAGAATACTCAAATGACTCAAGAGGTAGGTGGACCTGGTTCTCATGGGAACATACTAACTGGATTAAGTCCAAAAGTTGGAGGCAGATTACGTCTCTTCTATAAACATTGGAAGATTACTTCAGATGTGGTAATTCTGAATAATATACAAGGATTTCGAATTGAATTCAATCCAAATTATGATTTGCCTGTCCAGCATGTTCCTTGCAGAACTCTCCACTTTGCGAAGTAATGGAGGTTCAAGCTGCGCTTCAAAACCCTATATATAAAAGGTGTTTTTGAAGAATCAGTCTACCAAATTCACCAATTTGGGTCAAATATATTCCCTCGATCAAAAAAGGATGGAGGATGTAGGATGATTATAGACTTGACAAGTCTGAATCCTTTTGTTCAGTGTCTGTTCACTTGCAAGATATGAAGTATCTTAAATTTAAATGGATGAACCAATTAGGGCAGTTCAAAGCTCTGCCTAATGGGTTAACGTTCGCTCCCAGAATATTCATAAAATTGTTAAAATCAATTCTGGGGTTGCTGAGAGCCAGGGGCATGTACTAATGGCATACCTGGATGATGTCCTGATTATAGGAAGGACAAAACAGTCAACAGAAGCATCAGTTGCAGTTATAAAATCAAACTTTTGAAAGTTTGGGGGTTTCTAAATTCATCCAAAGAAATCAAGGTTAAAAACATGTACCTCAATTGATTATTTGGGGTTCACAATTGATTCAGCCCAAATGCAAATTACTTTGCCCAGTGAAAAAAGAGTGGAGTTGATTAAAGATTGCAGTAATCTGTTAAACGAGCAAAAACCTCTAATCAGACAGGTGGCTCGAGTACTCGGAAAATTAGTAGATTCCCAGCAGTCCAGTATGGACCATTACGTTATCAACAGCTGCAGAGAATCAAAGAACAGGCACTGAGAATAAATGCTGGTCATTTTGATAGAACCATGCAAGTAACAACAAATGCTGTTTCTAATCTGCAGTGGTGGGTTCTACATGTCTCAAGCAGTTCAGGCAAAGTGCTGATTGAACAACCTTCCATGATATTACAAACTGATGCCAGTGCACTAGGATGGGGTGCAACTGACTTAACATCTAGCTGCGGAGGCAGATGGAATCAGGAAGAGTTATTGTTACTGCAGACATGGGGAATTACCTATTTGGAGCTTTTAGGAGGTTTCTATGGACTCCAAGCTTATGGTTCTAACACAACTAAAAGGAAGGTTCAAGTTAAAATTAATAAACACAACAGCAGTTGCCTATATTAATGATATGGGTGGAATTAAGTCGGTGTCATGTGACAAAATGGTTAAATCAACTTTGGTCTTGGTGTATTGAAAAGAACATTTGGATTTCAGCTATCTATCTACCAGGTAGAATGAACACGATAGCAGACACCAGGTCACGAAAGTTCCATGATAATAAAGAATGGATGTTGAATCAAGAGGTATTCAATGATATAGTAATCAGATTTGGAATGCCCGACATCGACTTGAATCATCAGCTATCGAGATGTCTCATGGAAACCAGATCCAGGAGCAGTGGCGATTGATGCTTTCTCGCTACATTGGGGTGGTATGTTTTCATATATATTTCCACCTTTCTTCCTCATAAGCCAATGTTTGCTTAAAATCAGGCAAGATGCTGCTTCAAGGGTATTGGTAGTACCAGATTGGCCTACACAGCCATGGTATCCGTTGATATTAGAATTAACAACACAAATGTTGATGAAAGTCCCAAAAAGGAGTAATTTATTGCTGCACCCTGTAACAGGGTAACAACATCCATTATATGATTGTTTGGATTTGTTGATTTGCAGGTTTTAAGAATGCCTTTTCTGGGACGAGGACTGTCTGAGCATACTGTGGACATGCTTACGGCAGCCTGGAGGAAGAGCACTCAAAAACAGTACCTGTCTTATATTAAGAAATGGGAAGAGTTCTGTGTACAAAAGAATGTGCAATAAAGTACTGCAGATATTTCAAATGTTTAGAATTTCTGTCAAAACTTTATTATGATGAAGGTCTGAGTTGTAGTGCAATTAATTCAGCCAGAAGTGCATTGTCCTCATATTTGGTTCTGGAGTCAGAAAGAAACCCAATTGGGTCACACCCAATTGTTTCCAGACTAATGAAAGGAATCTTTAATTCCAAACCACCGAAACCTGACAATCTGGGATGTAAGTGTGGTACTGAAACTACTTCGTGAATGGTCATCAAGTGTGTCTTTACCTTTGGCCAAGCTCAGTATGAAAGTATTAATGCTTATGGCATGAGTGACAGCACAACGAGTGCAAACACTTGGAAAATTACAAATAGACAGTATGGAAGTAACTGAAGATAAGGTTACATTCTATATCTATGACCTACTAAAGCAAATTAGGCCAGGTGTGACAGGATTTAAAATTATACTAGCAGTATATCCAAATGATCCTTGTCTCTGTATTAAGACATATTTGTTACAATACATTGAGGTCACAAAGAATTTGAGAAATACGAAAACTGGGTTGTTGATCACACACAAGAAACCACACAAGAGAGTTTCAATACAGACTATTTCCAGATGGATAAAAGAAGTCTTAACAGCTGCTGGTATTAACACTTATGTTTTTACGTCTCACTCGACTAGGGCAGCAGAAACGTCGGCGGACAGGGCAAAAGACGTCCCCGTCAACCAACCAACCAACGAGTTGATGTTTCAACATTTTTACCATCGGCCTATTGTTAATGCGGGATTGTTTGCAGAAACAAAGTTCTGTGTAAATTCCTCTGGTTTAAAGGGGATCTGATTAATTTCATTATTGAAATAAATTACTGCATTTGTGGTACAAATGTTATTATGAATGCATGATTGATTATTTCTCGTTCCGAGTCAATCAATGCAGTGAGAAGCCTGGATTGATCCACGGCATGAAATCACAAAGCTTTAAAATCTTCACGTAGTCACTCACGTGACTCCGAAGTAAAATAGTAAGATTAAACGAGAACTTACCTAAGTTTGAAGTTTGATCTTTATTTTATGAGGAGTTACGTAGGTGATTACGTGCCCGCCACGACCCTACCCTCTATCATAAAGGTCAGATGGAAGTTCTTGTATTACTCGTTTTATTATGAGACTCTATTACTTCGGTTGTTGTTTTTTGTGATTTCACACCGCTGCTTTGAAGATTGACGCGCAGGCGCACTGGCGGGGTTCTTCACGTAATCACCTACGTAACTCCTCATAAAATAAAGATCAAACTTCAAACTTAGGTAAGTTCTCGTTTAATCTTACTATCCCTCTTCTCTCATCAAGGAGAGGCTGTCATGGTAACAAACATCTGGAGAAAACAACACCTTGAGTGTCTCCGCTGTCACAACCCTGCAGGAACAGGTTGAAGATAACTGTAGCTCTGCATACAGGCATGCACAGCAAAGCCATACTTCCAGCATTCTTCTGCTTTCTCTATGCAAGCGCCTTCCAGCAAACCAGGGACAGAAAACGGAGCTGAAGAATAGGGCCTCCACCTCTAGAGCTGAGGCAATGGCTCTACCCGCTGCTCCACTGCGTTGCATTGATTGAAGATGACCTGCTCCTTACATCTTGCCGTACTGAGAGGCACCAAGTCACTACCCCAGAATAAAACTTGGTCGGCATGGACAAGGTGGTCCGATGTGCCTGATTCCATGCTGTATAACTCTATGACCATGACTCTATGACACTACTGCCATGTGTGTTCAATTAAAACTGCTTTTGCGATCCTCACACACATACCTTCGGCCTTTTTCTCTTGGTCTGTTCCAGGAACCACGCCTCTTTGCCTTCAAGCTCTTGGTCAAGGGGATCTTAAGAGAAACAAGCAAAACAGTGGATTGACAACAAGAGTGGTGGCAAAGGCTGGACATATATTCACAAACCAAGTTTATAAAAAGCAAAAAAAAAACACAGATCTGATAAAAAACAGAATACTGTAAATAACAGGTAGGATAGCATGTAAAGATGGAGAAAAGATCAAGATAGTTATGAAATAAAAACATTAAAAACTTCATCTTCAACTGACATTAATAATCGTATTTATCTTTGCATAGATGCAGCCACACCTGATAAATGTTTCTAGATTTTTTTGTCTTGCATTAGATTTCCAGTGCCTACAGTTTTTTGGTATTTCATGTTGGTTATATGATTCTAAGTGAAAAGACCTGAAACGGGAGCCTTATTCCTTTCCCCAACCCAGCACCAACCTCTGTGGCCCTGTGGTGTTAAACACTAGGACAGATTTATGGAGGCAGGTCTTGGTGGTGGAGGAATGGCTGGGTGGCGATGCCAGAGAAGATGAGGAGAGAAACAGTCAAACGGTACAGATCCCCCTAGGAACAACTGGACAATGTTTGAACATGAAGAGTGTTGATTTGGAAAAGAGGCCCCAAAAAAGATCTACTGGTCAAGAAGCATTTCTGGAGGACATGGATGGGAGATGTTTCAGGTCGACCTTTCTTCAGACAGATTGTGAGGTGAAAGAGAGGAGGTAGGATAAATTGTCATATAATAGGTTGATACAGGTGAGGGGGGGGTTTGATAGGCAGATGGTGGACAAAGGCCCGAGATGGAAACACAGCAGGTGTGAGACATAACAATTAAAGAGATGCAAATTGTGACGTTAGAGGAAGGAATGTAGGTGGAAGGGGAGAAAAGGGTATGAGTCCAGGTGGGGCAGAGGGGAATTGGAGAATGTAATGTCCATACCATTGGACCTTGAGCCACCCAACTCAGCATCAGCATCACTGTCCTGGCGATAGAGGATGGTGGAGCTTCGCAGGTGAGGTACAACACCTGTTGCTTACTTGTGTTTGACCAAAGGTCGTAGAAGCCTCGGCTGGGGTTGTTGTTGGCTCCAGGCTTGATTTTCACTGCAGGGTTCTTCAGTCTGGCGTACAGCAGCCGTTCTTTCCGACGGACAATCCCAAAACGCTTCTCCTGATCCGCTTTTTTTCTTAGCTTCCGACTGTTGGGTATCTGATGTGCTAAAATACTGACAGAAATGGGATATACAAAAAAATACCTCTTGATTCAAAACATTGTAAAGCAGAGGATTACGATAAAAGAGCAGTTCACAAAATAAAAACTGTAATGGTTTCAATAATAATTAAGTGTAAAGTGAAGATTGGAGCAGGTCCAGAGCTGGGAATAAAACCCATGAACGACCAGCCCAATGCTCAACATCTCCAAATGACTGACAGACCTTCTCCATCCTTCAGCCACGGGCATTTGGACACGGACATGGAGAAGAACAGTCTAAAGGGAGACAGGCCAAAAACCGGTCAAATTGGACCAGCTTAGATGGGGCATGGATGAGATGGGCCGAAGGGCCTGTTTCAGTGCTGTATGACTATTCTTATAAAACTACAATCCAGAGATCTCCATATCCGACAAGCTGTTCATTATATTTATACGTGGCTAGGTACTGAAAGCCTGCAGGATATATTCAAGAGTGATATTTGGACTACATATTACAGTAAACCCTCGTTATAACAGATCGGGGGGGGGGGGGGGGGTGATAGTGGTGTCATTGCCGATTGCCTGCTATAACGGAGTACGGGTTAGTCGCCCATTGACAAGAGTCCCGGAGCCCCGTCATTGAGAGCTCAGTGGGGACCTCCCTCACCACACAGAGTTGGCCCGCACAGGACGCCCGCACCACCTTCTCCAGCGCAGGGAACGCCAATAACCGCTACCCTGTTGCTGATTCCCACGGCCAGAGTGGGAGTAAAACAGGAGGCGTTGGGGCCAGGAAACCCTCTCCCGTTCTAAGTAAGATTCCCAGGACCAACTGCCTGCCCAAAGTTCAGGGTGAAAGGACATTGATCAAAAATGTTAACTCCATTTCTCCATCCAAAGACACTAACCTGCTGAGTGAACAAAGTTATTTTTAACATCATAAATTCCAACACCATGTCAATTTCAATGGCCTCCGCAGTGCAACTAACAGCCTGTGTTCTTAAAGAGACTATAAACCAAACAGTTTTAAAGAGTTTCGTAGTAACGAGGGTTTACTGTATTTGACTACATGGGAACATACAAGATGGTCAATATCATTGCATTATTGAATGGTGGAGCAGGTGCAAGGAACACTATGTTCTTCTCCTGCTCCTTGTACCTGCACTTCACAGTAGCACAACACACGTATACAGCAACAGACCTGTCCCCATCAG
This sequence comes from Malacoraja senta, assembly GCA_038087875.1. Lineage (NCBI taxonomy): Eukaryota > Metazoa > Chordata > Chondrichthyes > Rajiformes > Rajidae > Malacoraja > Malacoraja senta. Next base: position 150,631 of record JAXLNO010002468.1, on the reverse strand, counting down.
CACCATATACCAGAATCATACAGCAACAGGCATTTTATGTCACTTAGAAACATAGAAAATAGGTGCAGGAGTAGGCCATTCGGCCCTTCGAGCCTGCATCGCCATTCAATATGATCATGGCTGATCATCCAACTCAGTATCCCGTACCTGCCTTCAATTCAATTCAACTTTAATGTCATTGCACAAATACTGAGTATGGGTACAACGAAATGCAGTTTTGCGTCAGTCCGTAGTAGTAGTGCAATATAGAAATTTTTAAAAAAAGATACAGAATAATCAAAAATACAGAATAATTAACAAAGGGGGTATAGTCTCTCCATACCCCCTGATCCCCTTAGCCACAAGGGCCACATCTAACTCCCTCTTAAATATAGCCAAATGAACTGGCCTCAACTACCTTCTTTGGCAGAGAATTCCACAGATTCACCACTCTCTGTGTGAAAAATGTTTTTCTCATCTCGGTCCTAAAAGACTTCCCCCTTATCCTTAAACTGTGACCCCTTGTTCTGGACTTCCCCAACATCGGGAACAATCTTCCTGCATCTAGCCTGTCCAACCCCTTAAGAATGTTGTACGTTTCTATAAGATCCCACCTCAATCTTCTAAATTCTAGCGAGTACAAGCCGAGTCTATACAGTCTTTCTTCATATGAAAGTCCTGACATCCCAGGAATCAATCTGGTGAACCTTCTCTGTACTCCCTCTATGGCAAGAATGTCTTTCCTCAGATTAGGAGGCCAAAACTGTACGCAATACTCCAGGTGTGGTCTCACCAAGACCCTGTACAACCTCCCTGCTCTTATACTCAAATCCTTTTGCTATGAATGCTAACATACCATTCGCTTTCTTCACTGCCTGCTGCACCTGCATGCCTACTTTCAATGACTGGTGTACCATGACACCCAGGTCTCGTTGCTACTCCCCTTTTCCTAACCAGCCACCATTCAGATAATAGTGTACTTTCCTGTTTTTGCCACCAAAGTGGATACATTTCATAATTTATCCACATTATACTGCATCTGCCATGCATTTGACCACTCACCCATCCTATCCAAGTCACCTTGCAGCCTCCTAGCATCCTCCTCACAGCTAACACTGCCCTCCAGCTTCGTGTCATCCACAAACTTGGAGATGATGCATTCAATTTCCTCGTCCAAATCATTATATTGTAAATAGCTGGGGTCCCAGCACCGAGCCTTGCGGTACCCCACTAGTCACTGCCTGCCATTCTGAAAAGAACCCGTTTACTCCTACTCTTTGCTTCCTGTCTGCCAGCCAGTTCTCTATCCACATCAATACTGAACCCCCAATACCGTGTGCTTTAAGTTTGCACACTAATCTCTTATGTGGGACCTTGTCGAAAGCCTTCTGAAAGTCCAGATATAACACATCCACTGGCTCTCCCTTATCCACTCTACTAGTTACATCCTCGAAAAATTCTATAAGATTCGTCAGACATGATTTACCTTTCGTAAATCCATGCTGACTTTGTCCAATGAATTCACCACTTTCCAAATGTGCTGCTATCCCATCTTTAATAACTAGCAGTTTCCCCACTACCGATGTTAGACTAACTGGTCTGTAATTCCCCGTTTTCTCTCTCCCTCCCTTTTTAAAAAGTGGGGTTACATTAGCTACCCTCCAATCCTCAGGAACTACTCCAGAATCTAAAGAGTTTTGAAAAATGATCACTAATGTATCCACTATTTCTGGGGCTACTTCCTTAAGTACTCTGGGATACACCTATCTGGCCCTGGTGATTTATCGGCCTTTAATCCATTCAATTTACCTAACACCACTTCCCGGCTAACCTGGATTTCACTCAGTTCCTCCATCTCATTTGACCCCCGGTCGCCTGCTATTTCCAGCAGATTATTTATGTCTTCCTTAGTGAAGACAGAACCAAAGTAGTTATTCAATTGGTCTGCCATGTCCTTGTTCCCCATGATCAATTCACCTGTTTCTGACTGCAAGGGACCTACATTTGTTTTGACTAATCTTTTTCTCTTCACATACCTATAAAAACTTTTGCAGTCAGTTTTCTTTCATAATCTATTTTCCCTTTCCTAATTAAGCCCTTTGTCCTCCTCTGCTGGACTTCATCTGCAACAGTTTAGGTTTATTAGAGGGGAAGGTTTGCTCGAGTACTGGAGGAATATACTCACTCTTTTGGAACTGCGACTTTGGAATCTGATTGTAGAACGAGATCAACCCACAGAGGCTTCAACTTTCCCTTATTGTGGATCAGGTCTATCAAACACAAACAATGCATTAATGTTCATGCACACAGAGAACTTTAAAACTTCTGTCAAGAGTACCTACCCATGGTTATAACCCCATTATCTCGCTGAAATCTACTCCCTACATTTGTGAGTTTTCTTTCCCATTCATTTATTCCCATTTTGAGGGGGAAGCCAGGATTTAATGCCTTCCCTCATTGTGATGGTTACGGAGCGTGAACCTTCCTCAACCACTCCACAACTCGGAGCTTCATGGAGCCATTTCAGAGAGCTCTGGGTCAGGAGTGCGTAGGAAAGATCTAAGAGGGGGTGGGCAAGACGTGCAGCTGCTTGGGGATCCACTTTCTCTGTATCCAGCTCCCTGACAGAGGCAAACAAGTGAAAGAGTTGCAAAGGCAGCATACAGCACACTTTCAACTTTTTTTAAATTTTTTAGTATGTTTTAAAGTGTGTATTTAATGTTTCTTTGTGTGTCTTGTGTGGGGGGTGGTGTGGGGGGGTAAGGGGGAAACCGCTTCGGTCGCCAGGATTTAATGCCTTCCCTCATTGTGATGGTTACGGAGAGGCGACTTTTTCCAGGTCGCCTCCCCTGTGGCCTGACATCAAGGATCGGCGCGGCCTTTCCCGGAGACGCAGCGTGGACTCTCGGCGTGGAGCGGGTGAGCCCTCGCTGGAGGGGAGCACTCCGTTTCGCTGGCCCGTGGCAGCCGGCAGCCTGAAGTCGCAGCCTGAAGTCGCGGTCTGCAGAGCTCCAGCTGGTGCGGCGTCTACAGCCCGGGATCCCTCGTGGGGGACCCGGGGGAAGAAGAAGAAGCCATCACTGCCGGCCCGCGGTCAACTTCTACCGCGGGGCCGGCATGGACTTACCAACACTCCTGCAAGGGAGCTTCGACCGCCGGCCCTGCAGTCTACGGTGCTTCTGGCTGCTGCGGAGACTTTAGATCTCGACAGCCGGCCTGCGGCCTACAACAACTTAAAGCCGCGGTCTCCGGTGAGGAAGAGCCGATCCTGGACTGACTCTGGACTCTGGTCCTGTCCACGGAGGGGAAATGGAGGAGGATTGGCCAAATTTTTGTGCCTTCCACCACAGTGTTGAATGCTGTGGTGGATGTTTGTGTTACATTTTTTTTTATTGTGGTTGTGTGTTCTTATTATTGTATCGCTGCTGACAACCCAAAATTCTACCAGCTTGGCTGTGTGGTCATTAAAATACTATACTAAAATACTATACTATACTTGCATTTATCAGTCAGGCCACTGAGTAAACAAGTTGGGAAGTCACGTTGCACTTTTTTTTAATAAGCCCCCAGAGAAAAAGGAAAGTTTAACGAAGAATGTTTGAGACAATCTTTTGTAAAAAACAGAAAGTGGTGGGTGCTTGAAATGTGCTCAAAACAGATAAAATAGCAAATTTTAAAAGGCATTCAGTCAGAACAGGCAAGGAGAAGAAATACAATCCACATGCAGGCATATGGGATTAGTTAGATTAGCGCAGACATTGTGGGCCAAAGGGCATGTTTCTGTGCTATACTGTTGCATGTTCTGTGTGGCTGGGTAGTTTGGGAGGGTTGGATGTGTGATTGATGTACACACATTGCAACCACTGTGACTGAGTGGTCACGGGCCATGATGCCTCCAAACAAACACCAACTGATGGAGATGTTTGGCTTTGAACAAACTCTGGTGCATTTCTCCCAGAAGGAAGAGGTTTCTCACCTTTCTTGTCATCTCCTGTGTCAACAAAGTACAGGCTGTCATCTGTCTTTTCAGACACGAGACCTCTAAAAATAAACAAAGTTCCATCAGACATTGTGAAACCAAGTTAGTGCAGTTAGAACCAGTTTACATCCTGCAGTGCAACTATTCGACATGAAGTTGCACATCAACACAAATACTAACACTTTATCAGGTGCAGCAATCAATCACAACAAGAGTTCAGGACAGCACATCCCTGGACAGGTAAACATAAGAAAGCCTGGATGACGAGGGAAAATGAAGCTTTGATCAAGAGTAAGGAGGAGGAATGGGGCAGGTACAGGCAGCTGGGATCAAGTGTATCCCTGGAGGAGTTTCAGGAACAAAAAAAGGAAATCAGAAGGGCAAATAGGGGGACAGGCGACATTTCTGGCAGAGAGCATTAAGGAAAATCCCAAGAGATTTCATAAGTACATAAAGGGAAAAAAGGGTGACCAGTGAGAGAGTGGAACACCTCAGGAATCAAAGAGGTCAACTCTGTGTGGAGCCACAGGAGATGGGCATGGTCCTCAACGAGTATTTCTCATTTTTACCGTGGAGAAAGACAGGAGGATGGAGGGATGGGGTAGACACTGGAAGTGTCTTCAGAGCAGTCAGTGTTACAGTCAAAAATGTGCCGAAGGTCCTGACTCGTGCAAAGGTAGACAAACCTCCCTGGCCTGATCAGAGGGGGGGGGGGGGGTGTTGTGGGAGGAGCTCTCTTGGTCTCTGTGGGTAGGGGGTGATGTCTCTGGGAGGGGGAGTCTGTCATGGGGGGGGTTGTTTGTGGGTGTATGTGCGGGTGACCTCCCCCCACTCCACTCACCCCACGGTGCGCTCCTGCAGCCGCACGTCTTCCAGGAACTCCTCCACCTCCCGCACGTCGCTGTGCTTGTTCCAACTCTTCTTCTTGTTCTTGTTGAGCCGTTTGCGGCGGCCCGAGGCGCTGGGGCCCGGTGTGGAGGCGCTGGGGCCCGGGCCCGGTGTGGAGGCGCTGGGGCCCGGGCCCGGTGTGGAGGCGCTGGGGCCCGGTGTGGAGGCGCTGGGGCCCGGTGTGGAGGCGCTGGGGCCCGGGCCCGGTGTGGAGGCGCTGGGGCCCGGGGTGGAGGCGCTGGGGCCCGGGGTGGAGGCGCTGGGGCCCGGTGTGGAGGCGCTGGGGCCCGGTGTGGAGGCGCTGGGGCCCGGTGTGGAGGCGCTGGGGCCCGGGCCCGGTGTGGAGGCGCTGGGGCCCGGTGTGGAGGCGCTGGGGCCCGGGCCCGGTGTGGAGGCGCTGGGGCCCGGGCCCGGGGTGGAGGCGCTGGGGCCCGGGGTGGAGGCGCTGGGGCCCGGGGTGGAGGCGCTGGGGCCCGGTCGTGATGCTGCGGCCGCCGCCATTACACAGACAGAGAGCGAGGGCGAGGGCGGGCCGCACATTCGCCTTTCCCGGCCCCCACCCACCCAACAACAACAACAACAACAACAACAACAACAACAACAACAACAACAACTACTGCGGTGAATATTAAATCACTACAATATTTAGCGTATGTTTACACGCCGCCGCCGCGCACTGATTTACTTTTTTAGATTCAGAATCGCACTTTCGACTTGGCGGCGGAACCTCCCAGGGCAGCGCCCCCTGCAGTGCGGGCGCCGTCCTTGTTGCAATACCTATGCACAAGGTAGGAATGATTTAAAGGGATATTGCAGGTAGAATTAGGTAAATCCCTGTACTGTATACTCCTGATAGAAGCATATAAAATTAAGAGATATAGATAGGGTAAACAGTCATAACCTTATTCCCAAGATGGAAAAATCAAAGACGCGAGGTCATAGCTTTAGGTGAAAGAGATAAAGTTTAAAGGTGATGTTCGGGGCAACTCTTTTTACACAAAGGGTGGTGGGTGTCTGGGACTTGCTGCCAGGCGTGGTGGTGAAGGCAGATATACAATAGTGGCATCTAAGAATGTTTCCATTAAGCATATAGATATGCAGGGAATGGAGGAATATGGATTACGCGCAGGTAGGTAAGAGATAGTCTTGGCATCAAGTCACCTCTCCATGTTCTCCAAGTCAAGTCAAGTCAAGTCACATTTATTTATATAGCACATTTAAAAAACAACTCTCGTTGGCCAAAGTGCTTTACATTTGTTATAAGAATAGTATAAACAAACAAACTACATACATATATACATATAGCCCTCGCTCAGCGGACGTCAAGAAAGGCTAGGGAGTATAGATACGTTTTTAGTCTTGACTTAAAGGAGTCGATGGAGGGGGCAGTTCTGATGGGAAGGGGGATGCTGTTCCACAGTCTAAGAGCTGCAACCGCAAAGGCGCGGTCGCCCCTGTGCTTATGCCTAGACCGCGGGATATTCAGCAACCCCAAGTCGGCCGAGATGCTGCCTGACCCGCTGAGTTACTCCAGCACTTTGTGTCCTTAGGGTTAAGGCTCCAATCACGGGTGAACAAAAGGAGGAAGACTGACTGAACCTTATTGCCTTCCATCACAGTGATCACTGTGGTGGATGTTTATGTTAAGTTCTATCGATCTTTTTAATTGTGTTGTGTTCTTTTAATTGTATGACTGCATGGCAACTCAAATATCACTGTATCTTAACTGGTGTATGTGACAATAAATGTGAATGTGAATGTTTGTCTTCTAGTGCAGTGCATTCTGCCTGGGACTCTGTGGCTCACGGGTCCCTGTAGTTTACTGAAGAGTATCTCTTGGCTGTGCTGAATGGCTGTGATATTGAATCCTGTCCAGTGGAGGGCAGCCTGAGTTTATTGCCAAAGGGATTGACTTGGGCTTGCAACGCGTACAGCAACGATCCTCTAGTATCTTTGGTGTACAGTAACTGCCTGCTACTTCCTCCCGCCCTGAGGCCACAGAATGTGGAGGCATTCGCTCAGGCTGCTCTGCAATGTCACAGCTGAAGGCTGAGAGGTTTTGGCAAGGATTAGTTGGAGCTGCTGGCTCTCTGACTCTGTGTGAGTCAGTTCACCCAGCAGAACTTTCCAAACTCCCGGCGCTGCAACATCAGGAATTTTATTAGGAAAATCTGTGCAATGGCCATGAGTGCAGAACACTGCTCTATATATCTGGATACTTTCAAGAGAGAGCTTGATAGGGCTCTTAAGGATAGTGGAGTTAGAGGATATGGGGAGAAGGCAGGAACGGGGTACAGATTGTGGATGATCAGCCATGATCACATTGAATGGCGGTGCTGGCTTGAAGGGCCGAATGGCCTACTCCTGCACCTATTGTCCATAAGGAGGGAAGAGGAGGAGTGAAATGAGTGGAAGAGGACAAAGGGAGAGGGAAGATGGACAGGGGGCATTTAAAGATGTTTCTTCCTTGTGGGAGTGCTGAGATGCAAGACCAAGATTTGCAGGCTGTACTGTGATATTACTTTATAAATGCCTGGCTATGTAGCACCTTTCACAACTGTACTATCCTTATACTTAAGGGGCATAGACTGTGACACTGTAACACCCAGTGTCACGAATGATAAAGGCTTTCATTAAAAAAGCTTTTAAACTGATTTCAGAATCCACCTTGAAAATATATCCTCGTCATTTTCTAAATTGACATCAGTGTCTTTGCCACCAGCCTCTGTGTTTGGAGGCTGTGTATTTGGTCAGGGGGTCATAGAGCTGAACAGCAGGGAAACAGGCCCTCTAGCCCACCTTGTCCATTTCGACCAACTTGGTATATTGACTTTGTCCCATGTGCTTGCATTTGGCCCATATCCCTCTAAAACCTTTCCTATCCTTATATCTGTACACATTTCTTTAAAAAGTTATAATTGTATCAATTTCTATAGCTTCCTCTGGCAGCCCTACCCTCTGAGTAAGAGAAAGTGAAGGAAGGAGGGGGAAAGAGACAGAGGGAGAGAGGGAGGGGGAGAGAAGAGTATCACCTGAACAAGTGGTGAAACCTCCAACAAACTGTTCATGCCTATGCCCTTCCCTCCACAACCCATGTGTAGATCAGTGCATGTTCCTTTAACTTAGTGACCTCACCACTACTAACCACTCCCCATTGTCTCTCGTATAATTGTAAGGTCCCCACCTCCATCCCGCTCTCTAGCTCCAGTGATGACCACGGACAGCTATTGCATAGTGTGTGTTAGTGATATAATAAACCATCAGTAAAAGACTCTGTGTAGGAACCAAGTCATTTTACATGGTGTCACAGTGGTAGACTCGCGTCTCCTGTTTATCGGTTTTTCTTTTTATTCTTTGCTTTCTCCCAGTTGTTCACGTCTCCCCCCCCGTTTTCATTATGTCCAATTCCTGACGTCGACCCGACATATTGGTCTTTGACACGGACATTGTCCACCGCTGGACTGTGTTCCAGCGCGACTTTGAACATTACACAGCCATCGCTCATCCTAATGCCACCCCTGCTGTGCAGGCTCACCTGCTGCTCAACCTCGCTGGCCCGGAGGCCATGGATCACTATGCTTCATTCGACTTCTCCCCCAGAGAAGACCGTCGGGACCCGGTATGTCTCATCGATAAATTCACTGCCCTCTGTGATATCCCTACCAATAACATTATTGAACGCTTTAAATTCTTCCAGAGGCGGCAGAATCTCGGCGAGCATATTGACGCTTTTATTGCCTCTTTGCGTCATATGGCTCGGCGCTGTCGCCTTGAAACGGACGAATTGTTCAGGGATGTCCTGGTCAATGGTCTCCTGAACGCTAAGCTGCGTGACGAGCTCCTTATGAAACCTGATTTGACACTAAGGGAGGCTATGCATTCCGCTCGTATGGCCTCTGCTGTTAGCTCCGTGTCTCAACCGGAGTCCCAGGACATTAACTTTACCGGTGCAGCTGGCCGCCGGCGGAACACTGGTCCACCACGATGAAACCCCGCCGCAATGCCCGCTAAGGTCACCCCACGCCGTTGCCCCAATTGTAATTTTTCTTTCCACCAATTCAACGTTTGCCCCGCGCAGGGTAAGACTTGTAATTCCTGTGGCAAACTGAACCACTTTTCGGCGGCTTGTCGGTCCCGTGATAAGCCGGTCCCTGCTCCAAGGAGGAATTTAAACAACCTTGCAGACCCTGATAGCGCGCTTGGTTATCAGTACCAGTCGGACTTTGATAGGAGCTCCTCACATGGTGATTCAACGGTATTTTTGCTTTTGGGTGCACGTGCTACGATAACAGATCCCTCTGTGCATGTTACTGTGAATGGTCATTCATTCTCTGCCAAGGTCGATACTGGTGCCTTTGCAAATGTTATGTCTGTCAGCCTTTTCAAGCGGATAAGATCTGGGGAGATAGTTACTCCCGATGACACCCGCCTTCATGTCTATGGGGGAGGAGTTCTAGTTCCAGTGGGGAAGGCCACGCTTATCTGCACAGTCCTTGAGACCTCTCGGCCCCTCACCTTCCACCTGCTGGATTCTGACAACGTCACCCTGTTGGGCGCCCGTGCGTGCCAGGACCTTGGCTTGGTTTCTTTCCACCGCGGAATTCACCTAGTGCAGGCCCCCATGGACCCCCTGGGCGAATACCCCGACCGTTTTGATGACATTTTGGGCAAATTGCCCTGTGACTATAAAATCGTTGTCGACCCGAGTGTCGACCCGGTGGTTCGACCGGCCCACCACGTCTCCTTTGCTATGAAGGGCCGCGTGGAATCTACTCTGCGTGATATGGTGACCATGGGCATCCTCAAGGAGGTGAGCGCTCCCACCAGGTGGGTCTCAAACATGGTTGTCGCTGCCAAGAAGGATAAGAGCGAGATCCGGATCTGCATTAACCCAAAGGACCTGAACCTGGCCATCAAGCGCCCGCACTACCCCATGCGGACGGTGGAGGACGTCGCTGCACAGGTCGGTCCTGCCACTGTCTTCTCTGTCTTAGACGCCAAAAGCTCATTTTGGCAGAACCCTTTAGATGAACGTTCCTCATTCCTGACCACCTTCATCACACCTTTCGGCAGGTTCCGTTTCCTCCGTATGCCATTTGGGATCAACTTGGCTAGTGAGGTTTTCCAGCGCACCATGGAACAGCTGTTTGCTGGGTTGCCGTGCGCTATCATCGTGGATGACAACCTGGTGTACGGGAGGGACGTCGCTGAGCACGACCTGCACCTCCGCAAAGTCCTGGACAAGGCTCGTAAAATCAATCTCAAGCTCAACCCCAAGAAGTGTCGGTTCCGGGTCCCGGAAGTCACTTACGTTGGTCACGTTTTCACGGCAGGGGGTTTAAAGCCTGACCCCCAGAAAACATCAGCAATCACCGAGATGCCCGCTCCTACTGACGTTCCCGGCCTGCAGCGCTTCCTGGGCCTGGTCAATTACCTGGGAAAGTTCGTACCTGACCTCAGCGAACTGAGTGCTCCCCTGAGGGAGCTGATCAAGAAGGACTCCGCATGGGTCTGGCTCCCGCATCAACAGTCGGCGTTCGTGGCTCTGAAGTCCAAGCTCACACACACACCGACTCTCAAGTTCTTCGATCTGCACAGACCAATTGTCCTCACTTGTGATGCCTCTAAGTTCGGTCTCGGTGCCGCATGTCTGCAGCTTTATGACGGCCTGCAGCTACCTGTCTCCTACGCTTCTCGCACCATGACCCCTGCCGAGCAACGTTATGCACAGATCGAGAAGGAGCTACTTGCCGTGGTGTTCGCCTGCTCCAAGTTTAGGGATTACATTCTGGGCAACACCTTCACCATTGAGACTGACCACCAGCCACTGGTCACTATTCTGAACAAGCCTATCCATGTCTCCTCTTCCCGGTTGCAGCGGATGATGCTGCAGCTCCAGCGTTTCACGTTCCGGATTGTGTACCGCAAGGGCAAAGATATGTTTCTGGCCGACACATTGTCCCGTGCGCCGCTCCCTTCAGTTGCCCGCCACCCGTACGAATCCTCTGACCTGATGGTACTGAATGTTAACATTGTTCCATCCCAGCAGATGCAGTCCCTGGTCAAACACACTGCTGATGATCCTGCCCTGCAACAACTTGCGGACGTTATCCGCCGTGGTTGGCCTGACCGACGCTCTTCCCTGCCGGCTGGTGCCGTGCCCTACTTCCTGGTTCGTGATGAACTAGTGCTACATGACGGCGTGGTGGTGAAGGGTCACAAGGTCGTGGTGCCGGCCGCTCTGCGGGATCACTATTTTCAAACTGCACACAATGGCCACCCCGGGGTGGAGGCCACTTTGTCCCAGGCCCAGATCCAATTCTACTGGCCAGGCATGGCTCAGGACATCCGTGACAGGGTCTCCGTTTGCGCTGCCTGTAACAGTCTCCTGCCTCATCAGCAGCGCCAGCCCCTCCTGCAGCAGCCGGCCCCCGAGCTACCATGGATGTATATTGCCACGGACCTTTTCGAATGGCGTGGCAAGCATTTCCTGGTCCTGGTGGACTCATACTCCAGTTGGTTTGAGGTGGATCAGCTGCCTTCCATCACCTCTGCCGCCGTCATTGGGAAGCTTCGCCACCACTTTTGCACCTTCGGACCCCGGTGACCCTCCAATCGGACAACGGCAGCCAGTTCTCCAGCGCCGAGTTCCGTGCCTTCGCTGCCCGTTGGAACGTTCGTCACATCACCAGCAGCCCTGAGTATCCGCAGAGCAACGGCCTTGCGGAACGCGCCGTCCGCAGTGCCAAGGAGCTGCTGGAACACTGCCGCCTTTCACATTCCGACTTCTACCTTGCCCTCCACAACCTCCGCAACACTTCCCGCGACCCCGCGCTCGGTTCACCTGCCCAACGCCTCATGTCCCGCACCACTAGACCACCTCTCCCTGTCTCGCAACAGTCCCTCAAACCCTCGGTCCAGAACCCTGCTGCTGTCACAGAGCGCATCATCGAGAAGAAAGCCATCCAGAAGCGCTCCTTTGACAAGTCGGCCCCGGCCGCTTCCTTGCCTGTTCCCGGGCCAGGTGGTTCGGATGCAGTCCCCCTCCGGGCACTACAAGCTGGCCGTAGTGGTTGGTAATGCCGGCTCTCCCCGGTCATACCTCGTCGACTATGAGGGCGCTATCTACCGTCGGTCACGCCAGCACCTCCTGCTCGTCAACGAGCCTCCTCCGCCGCCCGCGGACCCGTTTCAGCCACCTATCCCTTCCAATCTGCCCGAGGCTCCGCCAGCCCCTGTCACTCCTCGCATGTCGCGGAAACTGCCCTCCCAGCTCTCTATGCCCCGCGCTCACAAGCCTCTTTCCCCTGCCTTGCCTGCCAGTGTGCCCGTTTCGCCTCGCTGTTCTCCTCCGTCTCCTGTTCGTTCCCCGCCCGGCTCTCCCACCTCTTTCCCTGACTCTGTCCCTTCTGCTCCTGCGGTTGAGGGGGAATGCGGGTTGCGCACCCGGTCTGGCCGGTTGGTCAAGCCGCCTGTCCGTTACGGGGAGCTCGCTTAGCTGTGTTATGACACGATTAACTGTTCCCAGCGCGGTTTGTAATCCTAGCGTATGAGCCGTGGTCGCTCTGTGTATTGCCATGATTTTGTTTCCAAGAGGAGGGATGTAGATCAGTGCATGTTCCTTTAACTTAGTGACCTCACCACTACTAACCACTCCCCATTGTCTCTCGTATAATTGTAAGGTTCCCACCTCCAGCCCGCTCTCTAGCTCCAGTGATGACCACGGACAGCTATTGCAGTGTGTGTTAGTGATATAATAAACCATCAGTAAAAGACTCTGTGTAGGAACCAAGTCATTTTACACCATGGAATCAGATGGCCAACGATCAACTGCTCCTCTAGACCACTGCCTGCTGTCCTCTCCTCTTCACCCCACCACTCCCCTCCGAATCGGCAACTGTAGCACTGGACCCCCTCCATCCAACCCCGACACCTTGTCCATTCCACTCAGCAAGAGACCAGTCTGGAGACAGGGATCTGATGAAGGGTAGGAAGAACAATGAAGTCTGTTCTGTGTAGGAAGGAACTGCACAAGCTGGTTTACACCAAAGATGGACACGGAATGCTGGAGTAACTCAGCGGGACAGGCAGCATCTCTGGAGAAAAGGAATAGGTGATGTTTCAGGTCGAGACTCCTATCAATGAAGCCTGGGTGACCCATTGAGTTGGGGCAGATGTGCAGCACAGAGGAAACAAGAACAGCTTCCTATTATAAATTTTTCCTTAGGAGATTGTTCTCCCATTATAAAAAAAACATGTCAGGGCGACACAGCGGTAGAGCTACTGCCTTACAGCGCCAGAGACCCAGGTTTGATCTTGACTACGGGTGCTGTCTGTACTTTCTGCGTGGGTTTTCTCCGGGTGCTCCAGTTTCCTCCCACACTCCAAAGACATGCGTGTTTGTGGGATAATCGGCTTGGTATAAATGTAAGGAATCGTCCCTAGTTTGTGTAGGATAGTGTCAATGTGCGGGGATCACTGGTCGGTGTGGACTCGGTGGGCTGAAGGGCCTGTTTCCGCGCTGTATCTCTAAACTAAACTAAACAAAACATAAATAGATTGATGTTAACAACTAGTGTACAGTAGATACAATAAATTATGTCTTTCAAATGGCTTCCACTGACTCCTTTCTCCTGTAAAGTGCATGTCGAGTGATATTCTAGAGCACCTTAAATCAGGATAGATGGGTACAGATTAAACGTCTGAGGATTGGTCATTGGTAAAAATGTTTTGTCACTGAGCACTTCAGTGAGGCAGTTTGTGGTTGTTTTGAGACTAGCTCAAGGAGCTGTGCTTGTGTGTGGAGAATATAATGCAACACTACAGAATAATGGAGCAGTGGCCTTATGATTTATTTATTTGTGATTACAACTTAATTATCTCCAAACATCATCAACAATTCACTTGAAATGCAATTAAACAACCCCAACTAGCTGGAAATTCAATATAAATGCTGTCTTGTTTCAATGTTATGTGGCTGTAAATCCAGTTAGCCTCCTAGAGCGAGAGTGATGAGCCCAGCTACAGGCCATTCTCAGAGTGATTCACCTTCAGAGGCTGGTGCTCCTTCTACATGGTTCCTCATGTAACCTTCCTTTCAGATTACGGTAGGCTTATTGGAACCACAGAGTTACATAGCACAGGGTGGCAATGTGGCGCAGTGGTAGAGTTGCTGCCTTACAACGCTAGAGACCCGTGTTCGATCCTGACCACGGGTGCTGTCTGTACGGAGTTTGCACGTTCTCCCCATGACCTGCGTGGGTTTTTTCTGGGATCTAGAGTTTCCTCACACACCCCAAAGACGTACAGATTTGTAGGTTAATTGGCTTGATACAAATGTAAAATTGTCCCGAGTGTGTGTATGATAGTGTGTTAATGTGCAGGGATCGCTGGTCGGTGCGGTCTCAGTGAGCCAAAGGGCCTGGTTCCCAGCTCCATCCCTAAACTAAAACTAAACTAAACAGATCCTTCATGTATGAAGTGGTAATAACGATAATTGATTTTCTCCAACTACTCCTTTTTGATCTGTACATATCTAGTCTCAGTGTCCGTCATTGATCACCCTGGAAAAAGTTCTTCCCTTCTTTGTTCTCCCACAGTCGGGAGCCTCGAGACTTCTGTTGACGGGGCGATCTTGGCTCCTCAGCGTCGGGGCAATCAAGCTCCTGCATCGGAGGGATCTCAGTTCCCCCACGCCAGGCGATCAGACCACGGGTTGGGGCTTTGGACTTGGACCTTCAACTTTGGACCTTCCTGACATCAGTCTCTACCCGAGATTGCGAGCTCCTTGATGTTGAAATCCGCAGGAGTGTCGATCCTAGACAAGGGATCGCAGGCTCTGATGGTAAGTCCACGGCCCTGTGGTGGGGCTCAAAGTCAGTCTCGAGCAAGGTCGCCAGTTCAGCACAAACTGGCAACACCCCCTCCTTCCACCCACTCTACCACCTGAGAAGATTACAGAGATTCGGCATGTCGAAGAGGATTCTCCTAAACTTCTACAGGTGCACGGCAGAGAGCATTCTGACTGGTTGCATCGTGGCCTGGTTCGGCAACTTGAACGTCCAGGAGCGAAAAAGACTACAAAAAGTTGTGACCACTGCCCAGTCCATCACCGGCTTTGACCTCCCCACCGTCGAAGGGATCTATCGTAATCGATGCCTCAAAAAGGCAGCCAAAATCATCAAGAACCCACACCATCCTGGCCACACACAATCTCACCACTGCCATCAGGAAGAAGGTACAGGAGCCTGAAGACTGTAACGTCCAGGCTCATGAACAGTGAACAGTTTCTTCCCCACAGCCATCAGGCTATTAAACACAATGAATAAGCTCTAAGCTCTGAACTGCAAAAGTTTATATTATTATTTGTTATTTGCACTATATTTCACATATTCTGTTGTGCTGCAGCAAGTAAGAATTTCGTTGTCCGATCCGGGACATATGACAATAAAACACTCTTGAATCTTGACTCTATAACCAACACAGGACCAGCTCAAGGCTGTGTGCTCAGTCCCCTGCTCTATGACCAGGTCTGCACAGCCAGACCAGAGGGAATGCTGCCAGTGTAGATGTTTTGTTCTCAATGTCCGTAGGACCACAGAGCTATTTGTTGACCTCAGGACAAAGCCGCAGATCCACAAACTTGACTTCATTGATGGGACAGTGGTGGAGAAAGTTACGTTCCAAGATCGTGCTTCAAGTTCCTGGGCGTTCATATCTCTGAAGATCTGTCCTGGTTCCGACGAGGGTCCCAGTTTGTTCTTCACATCACTCCTCGACCGACATCCGGCACCCACCGCGGGCCCGTTCTAGGCTGCCCAACGCCGGGTCCTCTCTTGGTCCTCTCCCATTCATTTACCGTTCTTGATGTAGGTAAGTCGCCCAAGCTTCACTGCTGCACAGTAACTTGTTCAACACTCACTCGTTGTAGACAGTTACCTTGGTCTTCATTGTGAGATTCCTGTTCTTCTATGTCCACTTGCTTAGCCTCCCGAAAGTGGGTGCTGTAGAGGAAGGTGTTTTACAGTACGTGAATTTGTTTCCTCATCCAGAGAGTGGCTGTCAGTCACCGTAGATCCTAGGTTGGTGAATTTAAGACATTTTCCAGCCCGAGTGGTGATTATGGTGATTTCAGAGGGGAGTGGAGTGCCCTGACCCATGACAACAGTCATCTTAACGCTGATTGCCAGTCGGTCTTTGGTGTGAGCATGAGCCAGTCTGTCCATCAGCCCCTGAAGTCCTTCTTCTGTTGGGGTGATGAGTGACCAGTGTGGTCCTGATGGTCCCTCTTCCTTCTCGGTGGCTCCGGCACCCACCGCGGGCCCGTCCTTCACCCCTGTTCTTGGCAGACACTTTGGCCACTGGGCTTGTCCTTATTCATGGGCCACCGCCGGCCGTGTCCGGTCTTGACCGGCTCTGTGCCGGCGGCCGGGTCGGCTCCAGCACGGTTGCGCGGCGCTCACCGGAGGTTCCCTGAGCTACACAGCAGGGTCAGGTGTGATGAAGCTTCTGCGTGCCACCCTGGTCCGTGGCCATCTCTTCAGATCTTGTCCTCTGGTCAATCTCAGGAACATGGCAGAGGTCGATTATCACTGTGGACTTGAATGGCAGAACATTGAAGATCCCAAAGGCCAATCTTACTCCATGTTCTGTGTGACCTGGTGCTGGAGAAGCTGTTGAGGAACAACTTGGTGGGACTTCTTGTGGCCCCGAATCTCCTCCAGATGGTGTAAAGGGTAAAACATGAAACATCTGCCGACTGATGTGGTCGCCAGCTGTTTGCGAGGAACTTTCTCTCCGAAGACTTGCAGGAAAATACTACTGGGGCAGATGATGTCAGAACAAGCCGAGTTTGACAAATTCTCACGTGCAACAGATCGCTGCCAGTTGTACTGGAAAATGTTGACGATGAAATCCCAAATGCAGACAAGAGCGCGGGCGGGGAAGAGGTTGTAGCTCTTTCTAGTGGCTCTTAAAAGGACCTTTGTTGGACAGAGTGAGAATTCCGGTGCGGTCCCCACCGATGTGGCTTCAAATCCAATGGGTTTACACGAACAGCACTCGGGTTCCTGACATCCATTTTCTCTGTTTAGTTTAGTTTAGTTTAAGAAATTTGTCAAACTCGTCCAGTTCTGACCCATCATCTGCCCCAGTGGCATTTTCCTGCAAGTCTTCGGAGGGAAAGTTCCTCGCAAAACAGCTGGCGACCACATCAGTCGGCAGATGTTTCATGCTTTCCCCTTCACACTGTCTGGAGGAGATCCGGGGCGACAAGATGTCCCACCAAGTTGTTCCTCAATAGCTTCTCCAGCGCCAGGTGTGGAAGGTCGCGTAGAACGTGGAGTAAGATTGGCCTTTGGCATCTTCAATGTTCTGCCATTCAAGTACACTGTGATCATTGACCTCTGTCATGTTCCTGAGATTGACCAGGGGACAAGAATCCAGTCTTCACTGGCTCCGTGACTGCGGCCAGGTTGGCTCTAGTACGGCTGCGCGGTGCTCTCCGTGAGTGCGTCATGTTCTCCAGCTCCAGGTGTAGAAGGTTGCAGAGAATGTGGAGCAAGATTGGGCCTTCGGGATCTTCAATCATCTGTCATTCCAGTCCACGGTGATCTTCAATCTTGGCCATTTCCTGTTGTCAGAAACCAAACTGGAGACAAGAATGGAATCATGAAGGGTCTCGATCCAAATGTCGTCTGTCCAAACCATCCAGAGGTGCTGCCTGTCCCGCTGAAGGAAGTAGGAAGGACTGAGAGATGTTTAGAACACATGGTGGACATCTAATGTTCTCCAGTACATGGTAGAGGTCGTGTCCTCTAACAGAAACAAAAGGTTTTGTAACATCCACAAAGGCGATGAACAATGGGGTTTGCTGCTCTTGACATTTTCCTTGTATTTGACACAGGGAGAAGATCATGTCCATTGTGGATCTACCTCCATGGAAACCGCATTGTGCCTCAGGTCAGCGAGTCTGTGCAGTCTTTGCAGGATCACTCTGGCAAAGGCCTTTCCTGTAACACTCAGAAGTTAGATGTCCCTGTAGTTGGTGCACTTGCTGTGATCTCGCTTGTTCTTGTAGTGTGACGATGTTGGTGTTACGCGTGTGTTGAGGGACACCACCCTCTCTCTGATGATTGTCAGCCGGTCTTTGTTATGAGCTTGAGACAGTCTGTCCATCAGCCCCTGAAGTACTTCTTCTGTTGGGGTGATGAGTGACCATTGTGGTCCTGATGGTCCCTCTTCCTTCTCGGCGGCGCGTCCATGACCGACCTCCGGCACCCACCGCGGGCCCGTCCTTGACCCTTGTTCTCGGCAGACACTTTGGCCACTGGGCTCGTCCTTGTTTGTGGCCACTGGCGGCCGCGTCCGGTCTTGACCGGCTCTGTGCCGGTGGCCGGGTCGGCTCCAGTACGGCTGCGCGGTGCTCACCGGGAGGTTCCCTCAGCAACACAGCAGGGTCAGGTGTTTTTATGTTCCCTGCCAGTTTTCTTTCATAATCTATTTTCCCTTTCCTAATTAACCCCTTTGTCCTCCTCTGCTGGTCTCTGAATTTCTCCCAGTCCTCTGGTATGCTGCTTTTTCTGGCTAATTTGTACGCATCATCTTTTGCTTTGATACTATCCCTGATTTCCCTTGTTATCCCACGGATGCACTACCTTCCCTGATTTATTCTTTTGCCAAACTGGGATGAACAATTTTGTAGTTCATCCATGCAGTCTTTAAATGCCTTCCATTGCATATCCACCGTCAACCCTTTTAGAACTAATTGCCAGTCAATCTTGGCCAATTCACGTCTCATACCCTCAAAGTTACCTTTCTTTAAGTTCAGAACCGTTGTTTCTGAATTAACAATGTCACTCTCCATCCTAATGAAGAACTCAACCATATTATGGTCACTCTTGCCCAAGGGGGCACGCACAACAAGACTGCTAACTAACCCTTCCTCATTACTCAATACCCAGTCTAGAATAGCCTGCTCTCTCGTTGGTTCCTCTACATGTTGGTTTACAGGTGACCTTCCACACCTGGCGCAGTGGCGCTGGAGAAGCTGTTGAGGAACAACGGTGGGATTTCTTGTGGCCCCGAATCTCCTCCAGATGGTGTAAAGGGTAAAACATGAAACATCTGCGGACTGATGTGGTCACCAGCTGTTTGCGAGGAACTTTCCCTCCGAAGACTTGCAGGAAAATGCTACTGGGGCAGAAGATGAGTCAGAACAAGCCAAGTTTGACAAATTTCTTAAATGCCGTGGATTCTAACGTGCAACAGATCGTTGCCAATTGTACTGGAAAATGTTGACGATGAAATCTCAAATGCAGACGAGAGCGCGGGCGGGGAAGATGTTGTAGCTCTTTTTCTAGTGGCTCTTAAAAGGGCCTTTGTTGGATGGAGTGAGAAATTCCGCTACGGTCCCCACCGATGTGGCTTCATATCCGTTGGTTTTACACGAACAGCACTCGGGTTCCTGACATTGATTTTCTCTGTTTTTGGCCTTTTGTTGCGTGCTATCCAATCACTCTTGGGGTTGCACGGGAGAATCCTCGCCGTTTAAGAAATTTGTCAAACTCGTCCAGCTCTGACTCATCATCTGTCCCAGTGGCATTTTCCTGCAAGTCTTCAGAGGGAAAGTTTCTCGCAAACAGCTGGCGACCACATCAGTTGGCAGATGTTTCATGCTTTCCCCTTCACACTGTCTGGTGGATATCTGGGGCAACAAGAAGTCCCACCAAGTTGTTCCTCAACAGCTTCTCCACCGCCAGGTGTCGAAGGTCGTGTAGAACGTTGAGTAAGATTGGCCTTTGGGATCTTCAAGGATCTGTCATTCAAGTCCACGGTGATCATCAAACTTGGCCATTTCCTGTCGTCAGAAACTGACCTGGTAAATGGTGACAAGAATGGAGTCTTGAAGGATCCCGATCCAAACCTCATCTGTCCATTCCCTCCGCAGATGCCGTGCTCTCGACGTCGGGTCCTCGACCAACCTCTAGCACCCACACATCTATCATGTTTTTCCCTTCAATCTAGAGGAGATCCAGGGCCAGAAGAAATCCCACCAAGTTGTTCCTCAACAGCTTCTCCAGCTCCAGCTGTGGAAGGTCGCAGAGAACTTGGAGCAAAATTGGGTCTTCAGGATCTTCAATCATCTGTCACTCCAGTCCACGGTGATTATCAATCTTGGGCATTTCCTGTCATCATAATCCAACCTGGTAAATGGAGACAAGAATGGAGTCCTGAAGGGTCCCAATCCAATCATAGTCTGTCCATTCCCGCCACAGATGCAGCCTGACCCACTGAGTTCCTCCAGCAGTTTTCTGCTCCACCTTCTCTGACAGCCGAGCTCTAAAAACACATCTCCATCATGGTCTTCCACTAAGGGCAGTTTACAGAGGATCAGCTCCACATTTCTATTGACACCAGATCTTCCTCAGCAACACAGCAGGGTCAGGTGTGATGAAGCTTCTGTGTGCCAACCCTGGTCCATGGCCATCTCGCCAGATATTGTCCTCTGGTCAATCACAGGAAACATGGCAGATGGTCGATGACCTCAGGAGTGGAAAGCCGATGATCCACAAACTTATCTTCATTCATGGGACAGTGGAGAACGTTATGTTGCAAGTTCCCGGTTGTCCATATCTCTGAAGATCTGTCCTGGGTCCAGCACATCAATGCAATCACACACAAAACTTATGACCACCTCTAAGCTTTCGTAACATCCACAAAGGCGATGAACATGGGGTTTGCTGCTCTTGACATTTTCCTTGTATTTGACGCAGATCATGTCCATTGTGGATCTACCTCCATGGAAACCGCATTGTGCCTCAGATCAGCGAGTCTGTACAGTCTTTGCAGGATCACTCTGCCAAAGGCCTTTCCTGTAACACTCAGTAGGTGAGATGTCCCTGTAGTTGGTGCACTCCCTTGTTCTTGTACAATGTGACGATGTTGGTGTTATGCATGTGTTGCACAGGTGATGATCTCTTCACCATCAAAGAGATTTACAGGAGATGCTACCTGCAAAAGGCAGCTAATATCAAAGACCCACACCACCCTACCAGTGTGAAAAGCCAACAGCAGCAGGGAAACTGACCTCCATGTTCAAGAGCAGCATCTTCCCAGCAATTATAAGCCTCTCAAACGCTGCACAACATAAACCACAATGATGAGATATTATGGACTGCGCCTTTTGTGCCCGACAGATTTTTTTTTACACTAGCATTTAATTATTAATTTCCTGTATTTTTATTTTATTGGTTATCTGTTGCACTATGCTCCCTTTATTTTGTTCAGAAGCCCAAAAAACGTGACCTCCAGGTTCAGGGACAGCTACTTCCCAGCAACCGTCAGGCTCTTGAACACTGCCCAACACAAACCACATCTATGAACTGTGAAGAACTATGGACTGAGACTTTGGTTGTATTACAGACATGTTTACAGTAGTAACGTGAGTATAAATTTACTGAATAAATGAATGCATTTATGTGTTGTTGCAATTACAGGGTTGTTATACATCCCCCCCCCCCCTCCATCCCCACATCTTCCTTCCCCACGCACCCCCTCCACCACATCCCCTCCGCACACACACACCCCTGTCCCCACACTGCTCCCCCCACACACACCACCCCATTCTGCACATCCCTCACCCACACCCCGCTCCCTCCTCCCACATCCTCTCTCCCCCAGCACCCGCGCACACACTCCCTCCCCCACACATACCCCTCCGCACACACACCCTCCCCACATCCTCCCTCCCCTACACCCACCCCCCTCCTCCCATTCACACACTCCCCCCCCCTCTCCGGCTCCACAACGCTCATCCCCACCGTCCATCCCACACACCCCGCCAACACACAACCCCCTCCCCCACTCTACCCCTTCTACATCCTCCTTCCCCCTCCCCCACGCCCCCGCCCCCGCACCCCTACAACCCCCCCACCCACATCCCCCCTGCACACACCCTCCCCCCCCCTCCAGCTCCACAAAGCTCGCTTCCCCCCTCCCTCCCCCCCCCCACACACACCCCGCCAACACAACAACCCTGCACTTACAAACTGAGACTTGAAAAATGGCACCAAACCTGGCCTCTCTGTCTACTATTCAATTTACTACTGTTATACACTTGTACCGTATCCGAGATGCTTATTTAAGATTTGTCATAGTGATTATGTATTAAAGTGTATACAGAAATGAATTTCACTTTAATTCGGTAAATATGACTAATACAGAACCATTGAACATTTATAAGCACAGTTCTTACCTTGGTTTTGGCTTTCAGCATTGCTAGAATGAAGAGGTTGTTGTCGCTACAAGTGTGAAGATACGCTCCTTCTGTGTCAGTCGTGAAGACAAAGGGCAGACAGGAAGATGCCGAACAGTATGGGAGCTGGGACACAACCTTGCTTCAATAGGTAATACGTGCAGGAGTAGGCCATTCGGCGCTTCAAGCCAGCACCACCATTCAATGTGATGATGGCTGATCATCCACAATCAGTACCCCTTTCCTGCCTTCTCCCCATATCTCCTTTACTCCGTTATCTTAAGAGCCCAATCTTGTTCTCTCTTGAAAGTATCCAGAGAACCGGCCTCCACCGTCCTCTGAGGCAGAGAATTCCACAGACTCACAACTCTCTGTGTGAAAAAGTGTTTCCCCATCTCCGTTCTAAATGGCTTACCCCTTATTCTTAAACTGTGGCCCCTGGTTCTGGACTCCCCCATCATCAAGAACATGTTTCCCTCTCTAGTGTCCAAACCCTTAATAATCTTATATGTTTCAATAAGATCCCCTCTCATCTTTCTAAATTCTAGAGTAAACAAGCCCAGCCGCTCCATTCTCTCAGCATATGACAGTCCCGCCATCTCGGGAATTACACTGGTGAACCTATGCTGCACTCCCTCAATAGCAAGAATGTCCTTCTTCAAATTTGGAGACCAAAACTGTACACAATACTCCAGGTGTGGTCTCACTATGACCCTGTACAATTGCAGAAAGACCTATTTGCTCCGAAACAAAACTCTTGTTATGAAGGCCAACATGCCATTCACTTTCTTCACTGCCTGCTGTACCTGCATGCTTCCTTTCATTGACTGATGAACAAGGGCACCCAGATCCCGTTGTACATCCCCTTTCCCCAACTTGACACCATTTAGATAATAATCTGCCTTCCTGTTTTTGCTACCAAAGAGGATAACCTCACATATATCCACATTAAACTACACCTGCCATGCCCACCCAACCTGTCCAAGTCACCCTGCGTCCTCATAGCATCCTCCTCACAGTTCACACTGCCACCCAGCTTTGTGTCATCTGCAAATTTGCTAATGTTACTTGTAATCCCTTCACCTAAATCATTAATATATATTGTAAATAGCTGCAGTCCCAGCACCAAGCTTTGCAGTACCCTACAAGTCACTGCCTGCCATTCTGAAAGGGACCCATTAATCCCTACTCTTTGTTCCCTGTCTGCCAACCAATTTTCTATCCATGTCAGCACTCTACCCCCAATACCGTGGGCCCTAATTTTACCCACTAATCTCCTATGTGGGACCTTATCGAATGCTTTCTGAAAGTCCAGGTACACTACATCCACTGGCTCTCCCTTGTCCATTTTCCTAGTTACATTCTACTTGGGCGACATTTTTGGCGACAGCCTGAAAAGAGGTTGTCGCGTCGTGGTCGGATCGTGACGCATGTAGTGATGCGCGTTGTCTCCCTGTCGCCCCTGGATTTTGGAATGTTCAAAATCCAGGGGCGACATCAGGGTGTCTCATCATGTCGTGCGCCTTGTCACACACTGACGTGTGCTGTCCTGCGGGTGACGGCCAGTTAGGGTTAGAGACCACAGATGGTCTTCCGTAAAATATTCTTCCTTCAATGCATGGATTTTAAACATTAATATATTAAAATTAATACAATAAAATCAATTGTGCAAATGAAAAGATGTCCGAGTCGTTCAGTTTTATTTACAGATGTATTGGTCCGCTTCCAGATCCAATCACCGTCTCTAACTTTTCGCAGGGATGGATTCAGTGTAGATGGTTTCATTCAGGCATGTGACAGCTAGATCCCACTAATAATACTACACAAAGGCCACATCATCTGTTTTAGTAACATTGACTATGGGATAAACATTGACTTTGGGAACAACATCCCCCACCTCCCCGCCCCCTCACCTTGCTTCAAAATGGGTGGTAGATATTTAGACCCAGTGGCCAGAGCAGGTGGGTGGCACTGGTACATTGACAACATTGCCTGTACCCAGTTGAAAAGCCCGCTGCCTCTGGGGGTTTGGAGAGACCATTGGAAGAGAGATCTGCCCTCTGGGACAACTCGTGGCCAACAGTTTAGTTCCCATGAGGAGCAGGCAGAATATTGGGGGTTCAAGTCCAACCCCTGGGCCCCCTGTATCACATTTAGTTCAGAGATACAGTGCCCTTCGGCCCACCGAGTCCGCACCGACCAGCGATCCCCCGCCCACTATCCCACACACGCTAGGGACAATTTATACTTATACCAAGCCTATCAACCTGCAGTTAGGGTTAGTGTTATGGCTAGGCTTAGTGTTAGGGTTTATATAAATTGTCCCTAGCGTGTGTGGGATAGTGTGGCCGTATTTAATGGTCTCAGGCTGGGTCCACAAATGGGGGGCATCAGGGAATGTGTGGGGGTGGGGGTGGAGAATGGGAGAAGGGAGGGAGAGGGGGAGCAGGGGATTGAGGGGAGGGAGGGAGAGTGGAGAAGGGGGAGAAGAGTGGTGTGGGGAGAAGGGATGAAGAGGGGGGAAGGGAAGAAGGGGGGAGAGGGGTGGGAAGAAGGGTAATGGGGGTAGTGGAGAAAGAAGGATGGGGCTGGAGGGGAGAAGAGGGGGGTGGAGGGGAGAGGGGTGTTCAGTCTATAATAACTGAATCCATCCCTGTGAAAAGTTAGGGATGGTGATTGGATCTGGAAGCAGACCAATATATCTGAAAATAAAACTGAACGACTCAGACATCTTTTCATTTGCACAATTGATTTTATCTTGTTAATTTTAATATATGTTGAAAACCCATGCATTGAAGGAAAAATATTTTACAGCCCATCTGTGGTCCCTAACCCTAACTCTGATCCTAACCCTAACCGGGCGTCACCCGCAGGACAGCATACGTCAGCGTGTATGTCGTACAACTTGAAGGTTTTACGGGCGTCAGTCACTGAGGCTCGCAGTCGCCAAAGAAATCGCAAAGTGTGACAGGCCCTGTACTGCCATCCAAATGTGCCGCTATTTCATCTTTTATAATTGACTCCAGCATCTTCCCCACCACCGATGCCAGGCTAACTGGTCTATAATTCTGTTTTCTCTCTCCCATCTTTCTTAAAAAGTGGGATAACATTAACTACCCTCCGATCCACAGGAACAGATCCTGAATTTATAGAACATTGGAAAATTATCACCAATGCGTCCACTATTTCTAGAGCCAATTCTTTAACTACCCAGAGATGCAGACCATCAGGCCCTGGGGATTTATCAGCCATCAGTCCCATCAGTTAACCCAACAACATTTCCTGCCTAATGGGGATTTCCTTCTGTTCCTCAGTCACCCCAGATCCTCTGGCCACTAGTACATCAGGAAGATTGTTTGTGTCTTCCTCAGTGAAGGCGGATCCAAAGTACCTGTTCAACTCATCTGCCATTGCCTTGTTCCCCATAATAAATTCGCCCTTTTCAGTCTGCAAGGTTCCAAATTTGTTCCAAGGCTCCAAGGTTCTTAACTATTTTTTTCCTCTTCACATACCTAAAGATGCTTTTACTATCCTCCTTTATATTCTTGGCTAGCTTACCTTCGTACCTCATCTTTTCTCCCACTAGCTACCCAACCCCCTCTGCCCCCCTGCCTCCCTTTTTGCTAGGATGTATACCCTTGAATATTCAGTTCAGATTCAGATTCAGATTCAGATTCAGATTCAACTTTATTGTCATTGTGCAGTGTACAGTACAGAGACAACGAAATGCAGTTAGCATCTCCCTAGAAGAGCGACATAAATATGAGCAGTAAATAAATAAATCTAATAAATCCTGGTGGGAGGAGTGTCCGGGGGGGGGGGGGGGGTGTGATTGGCAGTCACCGAGGTACAGTGTTGAGTAGTGTAACCGCCGCAGGGAAGAAGCTGTTCCTGGACCTGCTGGTCCGGCAACGGAGAGACCTGTAGCGCCTCCCGGATGGTAGGAGGGTAAACAGTCTGTGGTTGGGGTGAGAGCAGTCCTTGGCGATGCTGAGCGCCCTTCGCAGACAACGCTTGCTTTGGACAGACTCAATGGTGGGGAGTGAGGAACCGGTGATGCGTTGGGCAATTTTCACCACCCTCTGCAGTGCTTTCCGGTCGGAGACAGAGCAGTTGCCATACCATACTGTGATGCAGTTGGTAAGGATGCTCTCGATGGTGCAGCGGTAGAAGTTCACCAGAATCCGAGGAGACAGATGGACCTTCTTTAGTCTCCTCAGGAAGAAGAGACGCTGGTGAGCCTTCTTGACCAGAGTTGAGGTATTGTTGGTCCAAGAGAGGTCATCGGAGATGTTGACCCCCAGGAACCTGAAGCTGGAAACACGTTCCACCTCCCTCCCGTTAATGTGGATGGGGGTGTGCGTGCCGCCCCTAGACTTCCTGAAGTCTACAATGAGCTCCTTGGTCTTCTTGGAGTTAAGGGCCAGGTTGTTGTCAGCGCACCATGCTGCTAGGAGCTGGACCTCCTCCCTATAGGCCGACTCATCGTTGTTGCTGATGAGGCCAATCACCGTTGTATCATCTGCATACTTGATGATGGTGTTAGTACCATGTACAGGTGTGCAGTCGTAGGTGAAGAGGGAGTAGAGGAGGGGGCTCAGCACACAGCCCTGTGGAACGCCGGTGTTCAGGGTGAGGGTTGAAGAGGTGTGCTTGTCTAACCTAACAGACTGGGGTCTGTTGGTTAGAAAGTCCAGTATCCAGTTGCAGAGGGAGGGGTCGATGCCCAGGTCACCGAGTTTGGTGATCAGTTTAGAGGGTATGATGGTGTTGAATGCTGAGCTGTAATCGATGAACAGCATTCTTACGTAAGTGTCTCTGTTGTCGAGGTGGGAGAGGGCGGAGTGAAGTGCCGTTGAGATGGCATCCTCCGTACTCCTGTTCTTGCGGTAGGCAAACTGATAGGGATCCAACGTGGGGGGTAGGCAGCCTTTGAGGTGTGCCAGGACCAGCCTCTCGAAGCACTTGGTGATGATGGGGGTAAGTGCAACTGGGCGGAAGTCGTTGAGGCTTGCCGCAGTGGAGTGTTTTGGCACCGGCACGATGGAGGTGGATTTAAGGCACGTGGGCACAACTGCTTGGGCAAGTGACAGGTTGAAGATGTCAGTCCAGACGTCTGTCAGCTGCGCAGCACAGGCCCTGAGGACGCGCCCGGGGATGCCGTCGGGGCCAGCAGCCTTACGTGCATTAGTCCTACTCAGTGCCATGTACACGTCGAAGGGGGTGAGTGAGAGGGGCTGGTGATCGGCAGGGAGCACCGCCTTGATGGCCAACTGCCGATTGTCCCTATCGAAACGGCCATAGAAGTGGTTGAGCTCCTCAAGGAAGGAGGCGTTACTGGATGTGGGGGTGGTGTTGGTGGGTCTAAAGTCCGTGATGGCCTGGATGCCTTGCCACATGCGTCGGGGGTCGGAGTTGTTGTTGAAGTGCTCCTCAATCCTGAGTTTATGGCAGTGCTTGGCCTTCTTTATGCCCTTCTTCAGGTTAGCCCTGGATGAACTATAGGCTCGGGCATCGCCTGACCTGAAAGCGGTGTCCCGTGCTTTCAGCAGTAGCCTAACCTCGCTGTTCATCCATGGCTTCTGATTCGGGAATATGGTCACCTGTTTGAGGGAGGTGACACTGTTGATGGTGGAGTTTATAAAGTCCAGAACAGAGGATGTATAGGAGTCAATGTCCGTGTGGGAGTCAAGGGCGGCCTGGGCTGCAAACGCCTTCCAGTCAGTGTTTCCAAAACACTGCTGAAGTGTGGAGTCCGCATCCTCTGACCAGACTTTAACTGTCCTCACAGTGGGTTTAACCCGTCTGATGAGTGGGGAGTACTTTGGGAGCAGGAACAATGAGAGGTGATCAGACTGTCCAAGGTGGGGGAGGGGGACGGCTTTGTAAGCTTCAGTTCCCAGCCCTGGTCCTCTTGCAGCCATGTAGTTCCCACAACATCATACTTGCCAATTGCTAACTGAGTCTCAAGCACGTCCACTTTATTTCTTATATTTTGCGCATTAATATAGAACACTTTAACTTCGGTATTCACCTCCCCTCTCACACTATTAGCCCTGACCTTACTCTCTTATCCCTTCTCAAACTTTTGTTACTTTTCCGGTACTTGCTTTCCCTTTAACTTTATCTTTCCCTTTATCTTTATACTCCCAATTCACTCCACTACTCATGGGGAAACTGTCCAAAGTAGAGCCATCAAATTGCACTGTTGATGCATGTTCTTGTAGAAGGACTGAGTGAGGTTTAGAAGACGTGGTGGACATCCAATCGTCTCCAATACCCGGTAGAGCCACGTCTGTGGACAGAATCGAAGGACAGAACGCAGCACTTACAAACTGAGACTTGAAAAATGGCACCAAACCTGGCCTCTCTGTCTACTATTTCAATCTACTATTGTTATACACTTGTACCGTATCCGATATGCTTATTTAAGATTTGTCATAGTGATTATGTATGGTGATACATGTATTAAACTGTATACAGAAATGAATTTCACTTTAGCTCTGTAAATATGACTAACACAGAACCATTGAACAATTATAAGCACAGTTCTTACCTTGGTCTTGGCTTTCAGCGTTGCTAGAATGAAGAGGTTCCTGTCGCTTCTAGTGTGAAGATACGCTCCTTCTGTGTCAGTCGTGAAGACAAAGGACAGAGGGCAGATAGGAAGATGCCGAACAGCATGGGAGCTGGAACACAACCTTGCTTCAATAGACAATAGGTGCAGGAGTAGGCCATTCGAGCTAGCACTGCGTTTCAATGTGATCATGGCTGTTCATCCTGCCTTCTCCCCATATCCCCTGACCGCTATCTTTAAGAGCCCTATCTAGCTCTCTCGTGAAAGTATCCAGAGAACCGGCCTCCACCCCCCTCTGAGGTGGAAAATTCCACAGACTCACAACTCTCTGTGTGAAAAAGTGTTTCCCCATCTTTGTTCTATATGGCTTACCACTTATTCTTAAACTGTGTCCCTGGTTCTGGACTCTCCCAACATCGAGAACATGTTTCCCGTCCCTAGAGTGTCCAAACCCTTAATAATCTTATGTTTCAAAAAGATCCCCTCTCATCTTTCTAAATTCTGGAGTATACAAGCCCAGACACTCAATTCTCTCCAGCTCTTTTTCTTCTCACTAGGCTATGGGCCGAGCATCAAAAATGTGTCTAGAATTTAACTTTAATGACCCATGTCTCAGGACGGCATGAAATTTTGCCCAGATTTAGATAAAATATAATTGGGAAGGAAGTCAAAACTCGTCAGTGCCAAAAGTTGCACATTAATTAATAAAAACTAATTAGAAATTGAGATCGGTCTACCAACAAGCCCGACCGACAGACTGACCGATTGACTTACTGACTCTGACCCTAATCTTAACCCTGGCTCTACATTTGTTATTTATCATTTTTATTTAACAATTCACTTCATGACTTTATAAAGATAAATCAATTGAAAAACAAAATTATCAGCAAGGTTAGCATTACCTTTATTCCACGGAAACCTTGTTATTGTTTTGATGTAATGAGGAGGCAGCCATGATCCCAGGCACCTTGCTGCCTAGTGACCATAAAACAAAGCGCGGGATTCGACCTCAATGTCAAATGTGCATTGATTGGGCAATTACTACTGGGAAAATTTGAGCTTTTTCTCATATTTATAAACAAATGTGCAGGTTTTGGTCTTGACGAGTTTCAGGTATGATTTATACAATATTTTTACACAATGTTAAAAATTCAGTTCGTTTCTTGAGTTCTGTCACGAAGGAACGAAAAAGCTCCTCTGCCCACAGCCTATACCAAGGAGATTGAACCTCACCGATCTTCGACAAGATCTCGGTCTGGAAGCACATCTCGGTCGCGGTCTCCCACGCCATCGTCTTCAAGGCCGGTCGCAG
This sequence comes from Malacoraja senta, assembly GCA_038087875.1. Lineage (NCBI taxonomy): Eukaryota > Metazoa > Chordata > Chondrichthyes > Rajiformes > Rajidae > Malacoraja > Malacoraja senta. Next base: position 120,642 of record JAXLNO010002468.1, on the reverse strand, counting down.
AGCGGTCCAGAGGCGCTGGATCTACTCGGAGCCAACCTGACCTGCAGATGTTTGCGCGCAGCTGGACTTGCGGGGACTTTAGCGCCGGTGAGTTTGTGTAACCGCGAACACCATCAATGGAGCAGAATGACACAAGAAAGAGACTCCCCGCCCTCACCCCCCTTCATACTCACCCCTCGCTCCTCTGGACAGGGCCGGTGGGAAGGAAGGAGTGACCCCTGAGAGGATATTTTATTAAATTGCGGGAGCGGGGCGGTCTTTGGCCTTGACCCTTGGTCGTGTCCGGAATGCAGACCTGGTCCGGCCGGTCGGTCAAGCCTCACTGACCAGTGGGATGACCAGAGTGATGGATTGTGTCTCGAAGGATCCCCTGGCGGGCGGGGGCGCGCCGCTGTCCACTCGTGGACAGTCCATCCGATTGGCGGAGACCGCTGTCCGTCTGTGCGAAAACTTCAGCGCGCGATGGACAGCTCGTGCGAAGCGATTGTCCGTTCGCTCCGGCCACGAGCCCCGCCCCCCCACTGGCGCCAAGCCCGACAGGACACTGAGGGAAATGAAGGAGATGAGGGACACGAGGAAGATTTTGAGGGAGCATTGGTCCCTGAGGGAGTGAAGGACACTGAGGGTCAGTGGGTCACTGAGGGACTGCCAGACTGAGGGTCATTGAGGGAGCACCGGACACTGACCGATGTTGAGGGACTGAGGGACACTTGACAAGTAGCAATGTTACAAAATTTTGAGATTTAAAAAATCAAGTCTGCAATTTATCCCATCAGATAAAGCATAAAAATAAGTTTAATTTGACACCTAATTCATTTTCATATCTTCAGTATTAAAAAATTTATGGCCATTTTCATACCCGGAAATTAGCATCTTGTTCCCTATTGCTTTTCCATTGACTTAACACAAAAGCTGTGATCGAGGACAGTCGAAAGCCCATAACTTTCTTAAAAATTAAGAGAACTGAAAGAAATTTTCAGTTATTATAGATTGAAGCATTCTGAAACAAATATGAAACAATCTTACTTGGTTGACCTGAAATTAAAGCATATAATTAGTTAGTTACCCAATTGTAGCTAATTACAAAATTCAATTACTAGATCTAAACATCTATCAATTTCTTAAGAAAAGATTAACATTTTTAAATAGCCTAAGTGTCCAAATAACATTCACACAAGAATTCACAATATAACATGATTTTAAAACTCATTGTCATGAATTTATAGGCCAAATGGAAGGAATTTAGTGTTTAATTCCCGTAAATTAATGGCCATTTTAATCATCTTGTGATTGTTTTTTTGTGGAATGCGATCAATTGGAACGTTGCATTTGCGGTGAATTTAAACCCCATATCGGCAGGAAAAACACTGCCGGTTCGTATGGGGCCTAAATCACCTTTTCGCAACGTAAAATTTGGATTAAGGTCATCCTAAGAAGCACGGTTATATGTAAAATAAACGGCTTTCCTTTCGCTGTTCCGTACCTGAAATCCATCCCCGTTGTCGGCGTTCACGACATTAGAAGCTAATTTTTATTTTACTCCAGTGCTGAAAGTTTCGGGCGATTTTAAAAAAATAATTCACAGACTGGCAGTCGGAACAAATCTTCAGCATAAGCTCGCACCCCGAGAAAATAATACTCCGGCAGGTGGTAAAAAAACGCATTTTAACCCCGCGCCCCCCCCCCCTCATAGGCGCCAAAGTCGCGCACACGGCCAGTGACAGAACTGCACCGCCGTTGAAGGTAAGTTTTGTAACATACCTACACTTGAGGGGATGAGGGACATCCTGGTCTGGTGGATGCTGAGGGAATGAGGCACGCGGAGACGATGAGGGGCCAACTCCCGAGGTTGACCCCTCGCACAAGGAGTGGGCAGATGCAGTTTAATGTGGATAAATGTGAGGTTATCCACTTTGGTGGCAAGAACAGGAAGGCAGATTATTATCTGAATGGTGTCAAGTTAGGAAAAGGGGAAGTACAACAAGATCTGGGTGTACCCGCAGTCACTGAAAGTAAGCATGCAGGTACAGCAGACAGCAAAGAGGGCGAATATGCCATAACATTTGGCCATAACAAATTTAACAAACAGACTGGTCATTCCTTCTTCTCCCTGCTGCTGTGGCGAAAGGTACAGAAATCTGCACCACCAGACGGAGCAACAACTGCTTCTCACTCTGCACTTTTGTTGTAGATTGACCGGTTGTGTTACTCCAGTACTTTGTGTCTTGTTTTGTAAACCGGCATCTGCGGTTCTTTGGGGATAAACCAATATTGCTAGTGTTATACCAGTAGTACCAACATCTCCCTTTTCCCCTGAACTCGTGTTGCCCCCTGGGAGAGTGGACAATCCCTTGTGCGAGGGCTCACCCTCGGGAGTTGGCCCCTCATCCCCTCAAAGTCCCTAAATCCGCCAATGTCCCTCAGTCCCTCAACATCGGTCAGTGTCTGGTGCTCCCTCAATGACCCTCAGTCTGGCAGTCCCTCAGTGACCAACTGACCCTCAGTGTCCTTCATTCCCTCAGTGACCAATGCTCCCTCAAAATCTTCCTCGTGTCCCTCATCTCCCTCATTTCCCTCAGTGTCCTGTCGGGCTTGGCGCCAGTGGGGTGTGGGGGGGGGGGGCGCGGGGCTCGTGGCCGGAGCGAACGGACAATCGCTTCGCACGAGCTGTCCATCGCGCGCTGAATTTTGGCGCTGAAGTTTTCGCGCAGACGGACAGCGGTCTCCGCCAATCGGATGGACTGTCCACCCCACGGGCCAACGCCGTGGCCGGAGCGCGGACCAATGGTCAGCGAGGGGGGCGGGACATGGCCGTGTCTATAAAAGGCGGCGCTGTCCAGGCAGCGTCCGCAGTGTCCACCAAAGATCAGAGAGCGGCCAGTCCGCTCCAGTATCTTTGGTGTCCACCAGTGGCCGGAGAAGAACCTCGACGCGCGCCCCCACCGCCAGTGGACAGCGGCGCGCCCCCGCCCGCCAGGGGATCCTTCAAGACACAATCCATCACTCTGGTCATCCCACTGGTCAGCGACCGGGTCTGCGTTCCGGACACGACCAAGGGTCAAGGCCAAAGACATCGCCCTCTCCCGCAATTTAATAAAATATCCTCTCAGGGGGTCACTCCTTCCTTCCCACCGGCCCTGTCCGGAGGAGCGAGGGGTGAGTATGAAGGGGGGTGAGGGCGGGGAGTCTCTTTCTTGTGTCATTCTGCTCCATTGATGGTGTTCGCGGTTACACAAACTCACCGGCGCTAAAGTCCCCGCAAGTCCAGCTGCGCGCAAACATCTGCAGGTCAGGTTGGCTCCGAGTAGATCCAGCGCCTCTGGACCGCTCTACGACCCGCCTTGAAGACGATGGCGTGGGAGACCGCGACCGAGATGTGTTTACAGATGGCGAAACCCGCGCTTTGTTATATGGTCACTAGGCAGCAAGGAGCCTGGGATCATGGCTCTCCTCATTACATCAAAACATTAACAAGGTTTCCAAGGAATAAAGGTAATGCTAACCTTGCTGATAATTTTGTTTTTCAATTGATTTAGCTTTATAAAGTTATGATGTGAACTGTTAAATAAAAATGATAAATAACAAATGTAGAGCTAGGGTTAGGGTCAGTCGGTCAGTCAGTCAGTTATTCAGTCGGTCGGGCTTGTTGGTAGGCCGATCTAATTTCCTAATTAGTTTAATTAATTAATGTGCAACTTTTGGCACTGACGAGTTATGACTTCCTTCCCAACTATAATTTATCTAAATCTGTGCAAAATTTAATGTAGTTCCGAGACATGGGTCACGAAAGTTAAATTCTAGACACATTTTTGATGCTCGGCACACAGCCTAGTAAGAAGAAAAAGCTGGAGAGAATGGAGCGCCTGGGCTTGTATACTCTAGAATTTAAAAAAATGAGAGGGGATCGTATTAAAACATAAGATTATTAAGGGTTTGGTCACTCGAGAGACGGGAAACCTGTGGATTGGAGGGTAGCTAATGTTATCCCACTTTTTAAGAAAGATGAGAGAGAGAAAACGGAATTATAGACCAGTTAGCCTGACATCGGTGGTGGGGAAGATGCCGGAATCAATTATAAAAGATGAAATAGCAGCACATTTGGATAGCAGTACAGGGCCTGTCCCACTTTGCGATTTTTTCAGCGACTGCGAGCGTCAGTGAATGACGCCCGTAAAACCTTCAAGTACACGCTGACGTATGCTGTCCTGTGGGTGACGCCCGGTTAGGGATAGGATCAGGGTTTGTGTTAGGGACCACAGATGGGCTGTAAAATATTCTTCCTTCAATGCATGGATTTTAAACATATTAACATTAATACAATAAAATCAATTGTGCAAATGAAAAGATGTCTGTCATCCATTTTTATTTTCAGATGTATTGTCTGCTTCCAGATCCAATCATCGTCTCTAACTTTTCACAGTTGGATGGATTCAGTGAGTGTAGACAATGCACCTCTCCCCTGTACCCCCCTCTTCACCCCCCACCCCATCCCTCCTTCTCCACTACCCCCCTACCCTTTCCCCTCTCCTCTCCCCCCCTTCTTCCCTTCCCCCCTCTTTCTCCCTTCTCCCTGCTCCACTCTTCTCCCCCTTCTCCACTCCCCCCCTCCCACATCCCCTTCTTCCCCTCTTCCACCCTTCTCCCGTTCGCTAACCCCCACCCCCACACTTTCCCCGATGCCCCCCATATGTGGACCCAGCCTGCGACCAGCGAATACCTGCACACTATCCCACACACGCTAGGGACAATTTATACAAACCCTAGCCATAACCCTAACACTAACCGTAACACTAACCCTAACCCTAGCCATGACACTAACCCTAACTGTAGGTTGATAGGCTTGGTATAAGTATAAACTGTCTCTAGCGTGTGTGGGATAGTGTGCGGGGGTCGCTGGTCGGTGCGGACTTGGTGGGCTGAAGGGCACTGTATCTCTCAACTAAATGTGATACAGGGGCCCCAGGGGTTGGACTCGAACCCCCAATGTTCTGCCTGCTCCTCATGGGAACTAAACTGTTGGCCACGAGTTGTCCCAGAGGGCAGATCTCTCTTCCAATGGTCTCGCCAAACCCCCAGAGGCAGCAGACTTTTCAACTGGGTACAGGCAATGTTGTCAATGTACCAGTGCCACCCACCTGCTCTGGCCACTGGGTCTAAATACCCATCACCCATTTTGAAGCAAGGTGAGGGGGCGGGGAGGTGGGGGGTGTTGTTCCCAAAATCTGTATTTATCCCATAGTCAATGTTACTAAAACAGATGATGTGGCCTTTGTGTAGTATTATTAGTGGGATCTAGCTGTCACATGCCTGAATGAAACCATCTACACTGAATCCATCCCTGCGAAAAGTTAGAGACGGTGATTGGATCTGGAAGCGGCCCAATACATTTGTAAATAAAACTGAACGACTAGGACATCTGTTCACTTGCACAATTGATTTATTGTATTAATTTTAATATATTAATGTTTAAAATCCATGCATTGAAGGAAGAATATTCTACAGCCCATCTGTGGTCTCTAACCCTAACTGGGCGTCACCCGCAGGACAGCACACGTCAGCGTGTGACAGGGCGCACGACATTATGAGACACCCAGATGTCGCCCTTGGATTTTGAACATTCCAAAATCCAGGGGCGACAGGGAGACACAGCGCGTCACTACATGCGTCACTACATGCGTCACGACGCGACAACATCTTTTCAGGCTGTCGCCAAAAATGTCGCCCAAGTAGGATGTAACTAGGAAAATGGACAAGGGAGAGCCAGTAGATGTAGTGTACCTGGACTTTCAGAAAGTTTTCGGTAAGGTCCCACATAGGAGATTAGTGGGTAAAATTAGGGCCCACGGTATTGGGGGTAGAGTGCTGACATGGATAGAAAATTGGTTGGCAGACAGGAAACAAAGATTAGGGATTAATGGGTCCCTTTCAGAATGGCAGGCAGTGACTTGTAGGGTACTGCAAAGCTTGGTGCTGGGACTGCAGCTATTTACAATATATATTAATGATTTAGGTGAAGGGATTACAAGTAACATTAGCAAATTTGCAGATGACAAAGCTGGGTGGCAGTGTGAACTGTGAGGAGGATGCTATGAGGATGCAGGGTGACTTGGACAGGTTGGGTGGGCATGGCAGATGCAGTTTAATGTGGATAAATGTGAGGTTATCCACTTTGGTAGCAAAAACAGGAAGGCAGATTATTATCTAAATGGTGTCAAGTTGGGAAAAGGGGAAGTACAACGGGATCTGGGGGTCCTTGTTCATCAGTCAATGAAGTAAGCATGCAGGCACAGCAGGCAGTGAAGAAAGCGAATGGCATGTTGGCTTTCATAACAAGAGGAGTTGTGTAGAGGAGCAAATATGTCCTGCAGTTGTACAGGGCCCTAGTGAGACCACACCTGGAGTATTGTGTGCAGTTTTGGTCTCCAAATTTGAGGAAGGACATTCTTGCTATTGAGGGAGTGCAGCGTAGGTTCACAAGGTTAATTCCCGAGATGGCAGGAATGTCATACGCTGCGAGAATGGAGCGGCTGGGCTTGTTTACTCTAGAACTTAGAAAGATGAGAGGGGATCTTATTGAAACATATAAGATTATTAAGGGTTTGGACACTAGAGAGGGAAACATGTTCTCGATGTTGGGGGAGTCCGGAACCAGCCACATTTTAAGAATAAGGGGTAAGCCATTTAGAACGGAGATGGGGAAACTTTTTCACACAGAGATTTGTGAGTCTGTGCAATTCTCTGCCTCAGAGGACGGTTCTCTAGAAACTTTCCAAAGAGAACTAGATAGGGCTCTTAAAATAACGGAGTAAAGGAGATATGGGGAGAAGGCAGGAATGGGGTATTGATTGTGGATGATTAGCCATGATCACATTGAATGGCGGTGCTGGCTCGAAGGGCCGAATGGCCTACTCCTGCGCGTATTGTCTATTGGAGCAAGGTTGTGTCGCAGCTCCCATGCTGTTCGGCATCTTCCTATTTGCCCTCTGTCCTTTCTCTTCACGACTGACACAGAAGGAGCGTGTCTTCACACTAGAAGCTACAGGAACCTCTTCATTCCAGCAACGCTGAAAGCCAAAACCAAGGTAAGAACTGTGCTTATAAATGTTCAATGGTTCTGTATTAGTCATATTTACCAAGCTAAAGTGAAATTCATTTCTGTATACAGTTTAATACATGTATCACCATATATAATCACTATGACAAATCTTAAATGGATATGGTACAAGTGTATAACAGTAGTAGATTGAGAAAGTAGACAGAGAGGCCAGGTTTGGTGCCATTTTTCAAGTCTCAGTTTGTAAGTACAGGGTTGTTGTGTTGGCGAGGTGTGTGTGGTGAGGATGGTGTGGGCGGGGTCGATGTATGGGTGGGGGCGGTGTGGGTGGTGGAGGGGTGTGTAGGGGAGGGAGGATGTAGAATGGGGGAGGGGGGTGTGTGTTGGCGTGGTGGGTGGGGGGGAGAGGAGGGATGGTGGCAGTGAGCGTTGTGGAGCCGGAGAGGGGGGGGGGAGTGTGGATGGGGGGAGGGGGGTGGGTGTAGGGGGGGAAGGATGTAGGAGAGGGGGTGTGTGGGGAGGGGTTGCTGGGGGAGAGAGGATGTGGGAGGAGGGAGCGGGGTGTGGGTGAGGGATGTGCAGAACAGGGGGGGTGTTGGCGGGGTGGTGTGGGGAAGGAAGATGTGGGGGAAGGAGAGGGGGGTGTGGGGAGGGGTTGCTGGGGGAGAGAGGATGTGGGAGGAGGGAGCGGGGTGTGGGTGAGGGATGTGCAGAACGGGGGGGGGGGGTGTTGGCGGGGTGGTGTGTGGGGAAGGAGGGGGGAGGGGGGATGTATTTCTTGCTGTAGGTTAACAAGCCTGTAATTGCAACAACACAAAAATGCATTAATTTACATTTCAGTAAATTTATACTCAAGATACTACTGTAAACATGTCTGTAATGCAACCAAAGACTCAGTCCATAGATCTTCACAGTTCATAGATGTGGTTTGTGTTTGGCAGTGTTCAAGAGGGGAAGCAGCTGTTCCTGAACCTGGAGGTCACGTTTTTTGGGCTTCTGAACAAAATAATGGGGGCGTAGTGCAACAGATAACTAATAAAATTAAAATACAGGAAATTAATAATTAAATGCTAGTGTAAAAAATATCTGTTGGGCAGCAAATGACGCAGTCCATAATATCTCATCGTTGTGGTTCATGTTGTGCTGCGTTCAAGAGGCTTGTAATTGCTGGGAAGAAGCTGCTCTTAAACATGGAGGTTAGTTTCCCTGCTTCTGTTGGCTTTTCACGATGGTAGGGCATTGTGGGTCTTTGATATTAGCTGCCTTTTGCAGGTTGCATCTCCTGTAAATCCCTTTGATGGTGAAGAGATCATCACCTGTGACGGACTGAGCAGTTTCTGCGTAACACACACGTAACACCAACATCGTCACATTGTACAAGAACAAGGGAGTGCACCAACTACAGGGACATCTCACTTCTGAGTGTTACAGGAAAGGCCTTTGCCAGAGTGATCCTGCAAAGACTGCACAGACTCGCTGACCTGAGGCACAATGCAGTTTCCATGGAGGTAGATCCACAATGGACATGATCTTCTCCCTGCGTCAAATACAAGGAAAATGTCAAGAGCAGCAAACCCCGTGTTCATCGCCTTTGTGGATGTTACGAAAGCTTAGAGCTGGTCATAAGTTTTGTGTGTGATTGCATTGATGTGCTGGACCCAGGACAGATCTTCAGAGATATGGACAACCAGGAACTTGCAACATAACGTTCTCCACCACTGTCCCATGAATAAAGACAAGTTTGTGGATCATCGGCTTTCCACTCCTGAGGTCATCGACCTCTGCCATGTTTCCTGTGATTGACCAGAGGACAATATCTGACGAGACGGCCATGGACCAGAGCTGGCACGCAGAAGCTTCATCACACCTGACCCTGCTGTGTTGCTGAGGAAGATCTGGTGTCACTGGAAATGTGGTGCTGATCCTCTGTAAACTGCCTTCAGTGGAAGACCATGATGGAGATGTGTTTTTAGAGCTCGGCTGTCAGAAAAGGTGGAGCAGAATACTGCTGGAGGAACTCAGTGGGTCAGGCTGCATCTGTGGAGGGAATGGACAGACTATATTTGGATTGGGACCATTCAGGACTCCATTCTTGTCTCCATTTACCAGGTTGGATTATGATGACAGGAAATGCCCAAGATTAATCATCACCGTGGACTGGAGTGACAGATGATTGAAGATCCTGAAGACCCAATTTTGCTCCACGTTCTCTGCGACCTTCCACACCTGGAGCTGGAGAAGCTGTTGTGGAACAACTTGGTGGGATTTCTTGTGGCCCTGGATCTACTCTAGACTGAAGGGACAAACATGATAGATGTGTGAGTGCTGGAGGTTGGCCAAGGACGCGCCGCCGAGAGAACACGGTATCTGCGGAGGGAATGGACAGATGAGGTTTGGATCGGGATCCTTCAAGACTCCATTCTTGTCACCATTTACCAGGTCAGTTTCTGACAACAGGAAATGGCCAAGTTTGATGATCACCGTGGACTTGAATGACAGATCCTTGAAGATCCCGAAGGCCAATCTTACTCAACGTTCTACGCGACCTTCGACACCTGGCGCTGGAGAAGCTGTTGAGGAACAACTAGGTGGGACATCATGTCGCCCCGGATATCCTCCAGACAGTGTGAAGGTGAAAGCATGAAACATCTGCCGACTGTTTGCGAGGAACTTTCCCTCTGTAGACTTGCAGGAAAATGCCACTGGGACAGATGATGAGTCAGAGCTGGACGAGTTTGACAAATTTCTTAAACGCCGTGGATTCTCCCGTGCAACCCCAAGAGTGATTGGATAGCACGCAACAAAAGACTAAAAGCAGACAAAATCGATATCAGGAACCTGAGTGCTGTTCGTGTAAAACCATCGGATAAGAAGCCACATCGGTGGGGACCGTACTGGAATTTCTCACTCCGTCCAACAAAGGCTCTTTTAAGAGCCACTAGAAAGAGCTACAACATCTACCCCGCCCGCGCTCTCGTCTGCATTTGGGAATTCATCGTCAACATTTCCCAGTACAACTGGCAGCGATCTGTTGCACATGAGAATCCACGGCGTTTAAGAAATTTGTCAAACTCGTCTGGCTCTGACTCATCCTCTGCCCCAGTGGCATTTTCCTGCAAGTCTTCGGAGGGAAAGTTCCTCGCAAACAGCTGGCGACCACATCAGTCGGCAGATGTTTCATGTTTTACCCTTTACACCATCTAGAGGAGATCCGGGGCCACAAGAAGTCCCACCAAGTTGTTCCTCAACAGCTTCTCCAGCACCAGGTGTGGAAGGTCACAGATAACATGGAGTAAGATTCGCCTTTGGGATCTTCAGTGGTCTGCCATTCAAATTCACGGTGATCATCGACCTCTGCCACGTTCATGAAATTGACCAGAGGACAAGATCTGAAGAGATGGCCATGAACCAGGGGTGGCACACAGAAGCTTCATCACACCTGACCCTGCTGTGTTGCTGAGGAAGATCTGGTGTCACTGGGAATGTGGAGCTGATCCTCTGTAAACTGCTCTCAGTGGAAGACTGATAGAGATGTGTTTTTAGAGCTCGGCTGTCAGCGAAGGTTGTGCAGAAAACTGCTGGAAGAACTCAGCGGATCAGGCAGCATCTGCGGAGGAATGGACAGACAATGATTGGATCGAGACCCTTCATGATTCCATTCATGTCTCCATTTACCAGCTTGGTTTCTGACAAGAGGAAATGGCCAAGAATGAAGATCACCGTGGACTAGAATGACAGATGATTGAAGATGCTGAAGACCCAATCTTGCTCCACATTCTCTGCGACCTTCCACACCTGGAACTTGAGAAGCTGTTGAGGAACAACTTGGTGGGATTTCTTGTGGCCCTGGATTTCCTCCAATTTGTTTAAAGGGGAAAACAAGAAACAGATGTGTGAGTGCCGATAGTCGGTCACGGACGGGCCCTCGGTGGGTGCCGGAGGTCGGTCGAGGACGCGACGCCGAGAGAACACGGCATCTGTGGAGTGAATGGACAGATGATGTTTTGCATTGGGACCCTTCAAGACTCCATTCTTCATGTGTCCACTAACCTGGCCGGGCTGAATGAGGACACTGACCAGAGCACTGTTCCTTGCAAGTCACTGGAGTGAAAGGTCTGCATGAACTGGATAAAGCCATCAATCGCCGGACAGCCAGGAAGGCTCCTGGACAGGATGGCATATCTGCTGAACTCCTTAAGTATGGAAACCGTCAACTCTTGCCGTACCTGCACACCCTTCCCCTGCTCTGCTGGAGAGAGGGTGGTGTCTCTCAACACACGCGTAACATCAACATCGTCACACTGTACAAGAACAAGGGAGATCACAGCGAGTGCACCAACTACAGGGACATCTAACTTCTGAGTATTACAGGAAAGGCCTTTGCCAGAGTGATCCTGCAAAGACTGCAGAGACTCGCTGACCTGAGGCACAATGCTGTTTCCAAGGAGATAGATCCACAATGGACATGATCTTCTCCCTGCGTGAACTACAAGGAAAATGTGAAGAGCAGCAAACCGCATGTTCATCGCCTTTGTGGATGTTACGAAAGCTTAGAGGTGGTCATAAGTTTTGTGTGTGATTGCATTGATGTGCTGGACCCAGGACAGATCTTCAGAGATATGGACAACCAGGAACTTGTAACATAACGTTCTCCACCACTGTCCCATGAATGAAGACAAGTTTGTGGATCATCGGCTATCCCCTCCTGAGGTCATCGACCATCTGCCATGTTTCCTGTGATTGACCAGAGGACAATATCTGAGAAGACGGCCATGGACCAGGGCTGGCATGCAGAAGCTTCATCACACCTGACCCTGCTGTGTTGCTGAGGAAGATCTGGTGTCAATGGAAATGTTAAGCTGATCCTCTGTAAATTGCCCTCAGTGGAAGACCATGATGAAGGTGCATTTATAGAGCTCGGCTGTCAGCGAGGTTGGGGCAGAAAACTACAGGAGGAACTCAGTGGGTCAGGCAGCATCTGTGGAGTGAATGGACAGACGATGTTTGGATCGGGATCCTTCAAGACTCCATTCTTGTCTCCATTTACCAAGTTGGATTATGATGACAGGAAATGCCCAAGATTGATGATCACCGTGGATTGGAGTGACAGATGATTGAAGATCCTGAAGACCCAATCTTGCTCCACGTTCTCTGCAACCTTCCACACATGGAGCTGGAGAAGCTGTTGTGGAACAACTTGGTGGGATTTCTTGTGGCCCTGGATCTCCTCCAGATTGTTTGATGGGACAAACATGACAGATGTCTGAATGCCGGCGGTTGGCCGAAGACGGGCCCTCGGTGGGTGCCGGAGGTCGGTAGAGGACGCAGAGCAGTGTCAAGAGCAGCAAACCCCATTGTTCATCGCCTTTGTGGATCTTACAAAAGCTTTTGATCCTGTCAGCAGACATGGCCTCTACCAGCTACTGGAGAAGATTAGATGTCCACCACGTCTTCTAAACGTCATTTGGTCCTTCCATGAGAACATGCATCTACAGTGGAATTTGATGAAGCTACATCGGACAGTTCCCCCATGAGAAGTGGAGTGAAGCAAGGCTGTGTCCCAACTCCCATGGTGTTCAGCATCTTCCGATCTGCCCTTTGCCTTCCCAACAGACACGGGAGACGTGTATCTTCAAACCAGAAGTGATGGGACGCTCTTCAATGTGGCAATGTTGAAACCCAAGACGAAGGTGAGAACTGTGCTTATAAGTGAACTCCAGCCCACTGATGATGCTGCACTCAGTTCCCCAAAAGAAGAAGAACTTCAGGGGCTGATGGACAGACTTTCTCATGCTTGCACCAAAGACCGACTGGCAATCAGCGTTAAGATGACTGTTCTCATGGGTCAGGGCACTCCACTCCCTTCTGAAATCACCATAAACACCACTCCGCTGGAAAATGTCTTAAATTCACCAACCAAGGATCTACGGTGACTGACAGCCACTCTCTGGATGAGGAAACCAATTCACCTACAGTAAACCACCTTCCTCTACAGCACCCACCTTTGGGAGGCTAAGCAAGTGGACGTGGAAGAACAGGAAACTCACAATTAAGACCAAGGTAACTGTCTACAACGCGTGAGTGTTGAACACATTACTGTACAGCAGTGAAGCTTGGGCGACTTACCTACATCAAGAAGGGTAAATGAATGGGAGAGGACCCGGCGGTGGGCAGCCTAGGACGGGCCCGCGGTGGGTGCCGGAGGTCGGTCGAGAAGTGATGTGGAGAACAAAATGGGACCAGCGTCGGAACCAGGACAGATCTTCAGAGACATGAACGCCCAGGAACTTGAAGCAGGATCTTGGAACATAACTTTCTCCACCACTGTCCCATCAATGAAGTCAAGTTTGTGGATCTGCGGCTTTCTCCTGAGGTCAACAAATAGCTCTGTGGTCCTGCGGACATTGAGAACAAAACGTCTGCACTGGCAGCATTCCCTCAGATTATCAATCTCTCTCCTGTACTCTGACTCGTCATTACCCATTATTTGTCCAACAATGGTGGTATTGTCGGTGAAATTTAAAGACGGCATTGGAATGGTCTGGCTGTGCAGACATGGTCATAGAGCAGGGGACTGAGCACACAGCCTTGAGCTGGTCCTGTGTTGGTTATAGAATCAAGTCAAGAGTGTTTTATTGTCATATGTCCCGGATCGGACAATGAAATTCTTACTTGCTGCAGCACAACAGAATATGTGAATATGTAAACATTGTATATAACGGGGGGGAAGAAAAGAAAAAGTTCAATAAATAACAAATATAGTGCAAATAACAAATAATAACATAGTCTTTTGCTGTTCAGAGCTCATAGCTTATTCGTTGTATTTAATAGCCGGATGGTTGTTGGGAAGTAGCTGTTCCTGAACCTGAACGTTACAGGCTCCTCCTGTACCTTCTTCCTGATGGCAGTGGTGAGATGCGTGTGTGGCCAGGATGGTGTGGGTTCTTGATGATTTTGGATGCCTTTTTGAGGCATCGATTACGATAGATCCCTTCGACGGTGGGGAGGTCAAAGCCGGTGATGGACTGGGCAGTGGTCACAACTTTTTGTAGTCTTTTTCGCTCCTGGACGTTCAAGTTGCCGAACCAGGCCACGATGCAACCAGTCAGAATGCTCTCTACCGTGCACCTGTAGAAGTTTAGGAGAATCCTCTTCGACATGCCAAATCTCTGTAATCTCAGGAGGTGGAGTGGGTGGAAGGAGGGGGTGTTGCCAGTTTGTGCTGAGCTGGCGGTCGGGAAAGTCCAAAGTTGCAGGAGGTTCGAACAGCCCCAACCCGTGGTCTGATCGCCTGGCGCGGGGGAGCTGAAATCCCTCCGATGCAGGAACTTGATCGCCCCGCGCGGAGGGCCCGAGGAGCCAAGATCGCCCGTCAATGGAAATCTCAAGGCCCACGACCGCGGGAGAACAAAGAAGGGAAGAGATTGAACTTTTTCCAGGGTGATCATCAGTCTCTGATTGACCAAAGGACAAGATCTGAAGAGATGGTCATGGACCAAGGGTAACATGTAGAAGCTTCATCGCTCCTGACTCTTCTGTGTTCCTGAGGAGGATGTGGTGCTACTAGGAATAGACTGAGCTGCTTCTCCGCTGAACTGCCTTCCCGTGCCTGGTATGGGACATCGCTCGGGACTTCAGGTAAGACCTTTACTTGGGTATCCTTCCTCTGCAATTCCCCACGAGATAGACCTTACAAACTGTTGTAGAACACTCACTGGCAGCATATTCATGGCTCCCGATCTCTCACTGAAGCAGTTCCTGTGCCACCAACAATGTAGACAGCTGTCGGTCTTCAAACTGCTCTGCCAGTGCCACTCGTCATAAGTTCATTAGTCATAGGACCAAAAGTAGGCCATTCAGCCCATCGAGTCTATTCCACCATTCAACCATGGCTGATCTATATTTCCCTCTCAACCCCATTCTCCTGCCTTCTCCCCGTAACCTTTGACCCCCTTACTAATAAAGAACCTGTCAATCTCCGCTTTAAAAATTCCCAATGACTTGGCCTCCGCTGCCGTCTGTGGCAAATAATTCCACAGATTCACCGCCCTCTCCCTAAAGAAATTCATAAGTTACAGGAGCAGAATAAGGCCATTCAGCCCATCGTCTACGCTGCCATTCAATCAGGGCTGATCTATCTTTCCCTCTCAACACCATTCTCCTGCCCACGCCCCATAACCCGATAGCCGTACTAATAAAAAATCTGTTAATCTCTGCCTCAAACAGATCCATTGACTTGGCCTCCGTCTGTGGCAATGAATTCCATAGCTTCACCACTCTCTGACTAAAGAAATTTTCTCCAATTAAACAAAGAAAAAACTGAAATAATTGTTTTTGGAGCCAAGGAAGAACGATTAAAGGTTAGCACCCAGCTTCAAATGGTAATGCTAAAAACAACAAACCAAGCCAGAAACTTAGGAGTAGTCATGGACTCAGACCTGAACTTCAACAGCCACATAAAAACAGTCACAAAGTCAGCCTACTATCACCTAAATAATATATCAAGGATTAAAGGACTTATGTCTCAGCAGGATTTGGAAAAACTTGTCCATGCATTTATCTTCAGCAGGCTCGACTACTGTAACAGTGTCTTTACAGGTCTCCCTAAAAAGTCGATCAGACAGCTGCAGTTAATTCAGAACGCTGCTGCTCGAGTCCTCACTAAGACCAAAAAAAGTAGATCACATTACTCCAGTTCTGAGGTCTTTACACTGGCTTCCTGTCTGTCAAAGAATTGATTTCAAAATACTACTGTTGGTTTACAAAGCACTGAATGGTTTAGGGCCAAAATACATTTCTGATCTTCTGCTTAGCTACAAACCACCCAGACCTCTCAGATCGTCTGGGGCAGGTCTGCTCTGTGTCCCCAGAGTCAGAACTAAACATGGAGAGGCAGCATTTAGTTTTTATGCACCACATATCTGGAACAAACTCCCAGAAAACTGCAGGTCTGCTGCAACTCTCAGCTCTTTTAAATCTAGACTGAAGACTTTTCTGTTTGCCGCTGCCTTTCAGTAAACAATACAATTTATTAATTACCTATACTGCACTGTAACTTCTATTCCTGGTTTTATTCTATTTTAAATATTTTATTTGATTGCTTTTAATTTTGTAATAATTTTATCTGAATAATCTAATAATCATTTTATATCTAAATGTCATTTTATATGTGTTTCTTTCAAATGCTTTAAATGTTTTATGTAAAGCACTTTGAATTACCTTGTGGTTGAAAGGTGCTATACAAATAAACTTGCCTTGCCTTGCCTTGCCTTCTAATCTTTCTAAAGGTATGTCCTTTTATTCTGAGGCTATGGCTTCTGGTCCAAGACTCTCCGACTGGTGGAAACATCCTCTCCACATCCACTTTTACTATTCGGTATGTTTCACCGAGTTTTCACCTCATCCTTCTAAACTCCAGCAAGTACAGGCCCAGTGCCGCCAAACGCCATCATATATCAACCCAGTCATTCCTGAGATCATTCTTGTAAATGTTCTCTGGACCAACACATCCTTCCTGAGATTTGGTGCCCAAAACTGCTCACACTATTCCAAATGTGGTCTGACCAGTGCCCTAGGAACTCCTCAGCATTACATCCCTGTATTTGTATTCTAGCCCTCTCAAAATAACTGCCGGCTTTGCATTCGCCTTCCTTACCATCGATTCAACTTGCAAATTAACTTTTTAGGGATCCTGCAGCAGCACTCCCGAGTCCCTTTGCACCTCCCAATCCTGAATTCTCTCCCCATTTAGAAAATAGTCTAGCCTTTATTCCTACTAGCAAAATGCATGACTCCACATTTTGCTATGCTGTATTCCAACTGCCACTTCTCAGCCCACTCTCAACCTTTAGTTACCTTCTGTTGTTTTTGTAAAAGCTTCCCAATTCTCCAGCTACCCCACTAATCTTTGCAATGTTATATGCCTTCTCTTTAATTCTTGTCTCCTTTCTAAAGATACATCCTTTAATTCTGAAGCTGAGCCCTCTTGTCCTAGACTCTCTCCCACTAGTGGAAACATCCTCTCACATCCACCCTTTCCAGCCTTTCACTATTCAATGAGGTCCCCCCCCTCATCCTTCTAAACTCCAGCAAGTACAGGTCCAGAGCTGTCAAATATTCATCATATGTTAATCGAATCATTCTCATAAACCTCCTCTGCACCATCTCTAATACCAGCATATCCCTCTTCAGATATGGGTCCCAAAACTGCTCACAATATTCCACATGTGGTCTGACCAGTGCCTTACAAAAGCCTCAGCATTACATCTCTTTTTATATATTTTAGAGTTACTCCAGCTTTTTGAGTTCATGTTCCAGTTGTCTTGAAATGAATGCTAACATTGCATTTGCCTTGTTATTTGTATATGCAGGATTGCTCAGCATTTGGAGAAACAATGGGCCTTTGGGATCTTCAGCGTTGCCTTGCCCTTCAAGTCCATGGCTGATGATCTACCTCCAACATTTTGCTGCACAGTGCCAGAGGGAAAAATCGAGGAGAAGCCCATTGAAGCCTCGTCACTACGGACTGCAACCTGTTCCAAAGAGAAAGATCAGATGTCACCAGACACCGGAAACCCACTGTAACCACTCTGGACACTGCTCTTCCAGGGTGCAGGACATTACTCAGTACGTACCCTTCCAAAGGTTGTCTATGTAGACAGCAAGACTTAACCCGTTAGGGTCATGAGGGCCAGTGGATGTATTGTCCAACCAAGGAGTTGTTCTGAAGTCCTCCCTTCCCTTTCTTTTGCAGAAGGTGACTCAAATCCCACCCACCTTTTCAAAGGTCATTGTAAAAGCCACTAATAAAGAGCCGTGATCTTGTATATTGGTCTCTTTATTTCGTGTCTCTGGAATTCTTGACTCTCAATACATCTCACCAAAGATAAGAAATCTGGTTATGGTGTAACTGGGGCACTGGCACTGAATCGTGCCGAGGTGAAACAAGAATTTGGTTTTCTTTTCAGAGGGGGGGGGGGGTTGGAGCATGAATTACAGTAAACCCTTGCTATAGTGAACCACACTGGGCAGGCGGGGGGGGGGGGGGTGGTTGAGAGGGAGGAGGGAGGTGGTGCCTGTTATTGCCAATGTTCTGCTACAACCAAATAAGGGGCTTAATATGTACAGTACTCTTGGAAAAACAGCAAATAAACATACACTAAATAAACAGTCCAGGGTAGTGATATCAGAATTACTTCCAGTGCTAAGTTCTAGTGAGGGTAGGAACAGGATGCTGTAACCGATATAGAGGTCCATTAAAACAGCTCTCTGTTCCAGGGTAAATGCTAAAGCCATCATTGGTTTCCACCGTGATAAATTTCAAAATCACTTTAAAGGAAATGAAAAAAGAGGAATTAATTAAAGAGGAATTAATGTAGGTTGAATGTTAGAACAAGATGAATATTTTTGAAACTCTTCTCAGTTGGTAAAATAATTGATTAAAGGATCTTTGCCTCAAGGCAGTGTTCTAGTTTTGAGATTTCAAACTCCATTTCATTGATACCTGGAGCAGCTGCCTCCATCAACCGTGTATGGTACGGATGTGTTTCCATCAATGCTCAATGTGGGACTCTGGGGAGCATCATTAATCAGAAATATCCATTATTAAATATACATTATCATGGGTCAGCAGTCACATTTATCTAAATAGAAGTCATTATGTGGAACAAAAATATTTTCCACAAATTTATTTGACAATTCAAGAAAGCCTGCTGAATTTATCGTGGCAAAACACAAATGTGCTGGAGGACCTCAGCAGGTCAGGCAGCATCGATGGTGGGAATGTGAGAGCCAGTAGCTACAACAGGCCAGAAGGCACCATATTTCAGCAACATGGAGTTAACATAGAAACCACGAGGTATATTTGAAAAGAGATCATTGGAGTTAGGTAATTACAATTTCTATTCACTGCTTTCCTTGTTGTCACTTGTACAGAGATAGTGTTGGATGGTTTTATGCAAATTAAAATTATAGGTTATATTATAGACTCTCGTCACTTAAACATTGGCAAATGGAAAACTATTAAAAAATCAATGAGTTCTGAAATGCTTTTTTTGTAAATTAGCAAAGTATTTCACAAATGGGCCAAACACCAGGTTGTTATAACATTACACAAGACACTGGAGCTGCAGTAAAAATAAATCTCTACCAAGAGGTTTGAACAGTGCTTTTGTAAATGAAACATGAATTTCCCAGCTTGGCTGTTATTATCATCAGTTACCAGCTTCACTGTTATCAACCTTTCTCTATTCAACAGGTCCTTGTTGATATGTGAACTCGTCTAAGTGCTTGGAATTTCAATGAGGTAAATAATGTCCTATTCCTCCCTGTTTAATTCGAGGCCACACATCCGCTCAGAAAATGTAATTGTGTTTTCCGGCTGTAGATATTCAACAAAATTATGAGACTTTGATCATAAACTCAGGTCAACGCCCTTCTAAAGAGATGTTGATTAACGCATGGTTAGTGTTCCTCCATCTGCAGACTGAGCAATTCTCACAAAATGCTTCCATCTTCAAGTACCAAGTCTTCAAGCCCATTAAAACGTTAACATTCAAGGTCTATAAAAGGCGTTGTCCACAACTGGAAGAGTAAAGTAATAAATGTTAGATCGGATGCAAATCTTGCGTTCCAGTATCTTGTCTCTGAATCCATGCTGCAACATTGAGGATACAGTGGTATATGGCAGACAAACTGCTACTGTAAATATTTATCTCATGTCAAAGTCATACATCAGAGAAACATGTCTTTGAGCCCAACAAACCCATTCCATCACGCCCAGTAACATCAATCCCATTTTATTCTGCCCACATTCCCATAAACTCCGTCTCAAGAAGGGTCCCGACCCGAAACGTCACCTGTTCCTATTCTCCAGAGATGCTGCCTGACCTGCTGAGTTACTTCAGCTTTTTGCGTCTTATCTTCCCATAAACTCACCTAGATTCAACCATTTACTTACACAGTGGTGTCAGTGACCAATAAACCGAAAATTGAGCATTTTCGTAGAATTTAGGAGGAAACAGGAGCACCTGAAGGATATTATAGCGTCACAGGGTGAACATGCAAACTCCACGCAGACAGAGCCAGGGGTGAGAATTGAACCTGGATCTCTGGAGCTGAGAGGCAGCAGCTCTGATGGTGCTGTACACTGAATAATAAGGATTGAAATCTTATGTTGAATCTAATAAAAACGCAGACACCGTTGTCTTGATTTGTGCCCCCAGAGGTTTTATTGTATAGTCACCAACAGTAAATGAGGAGGTAGATAAACACTAGATGACTGATCTAATAAAACATTTTAGATGGCAAGTATTTTCATTTTTAGTTAGGACTGCAGGGTTTTCATCAGTTTTCTCTGCCTCTTTCCTGGTACTGTTACAGAACATAATACAGTACGTCACAGTAGGCAAAAATGTGTCTAGAATTTAACTTTCGTGACCCATGTCTCAGAATTACATGAAATTTCCCACAGATTTAGATGAAATATAATTGAGAAGGAAGTCATAACTCGTCAGTGACAAAAGTTGCACATTAATTAATTAAACTAATTAGAAAATGAGATCGGAAAAGTAAGCGCCATCTAGTGTCCAATGCCCATATTACACCATGGGGAGCCTATTTCCGTGTTGCAGTCTATTTAAACCATATATTATTATACCATATATATATGTGTGTGTGATTTGTGAATATGACTGTAATCATATCTAATTATGTATAATTATATTATATAAAAATAATATAATGAATATAATTGTGAGTGTTTTTTGAATGAGACTGCCGCAGAGGTCCGGCTCCTGAACCAGCCTAATTAATGGGCGAGGGCAGTTCCTGTGGGTTCCCCCGATTACTGAACCCCACTGACTGCCAGTGTGCAGAGTGGGGGGTCACGGCCATAGTGGGACTGGGGCAATGCCAGGCTGGGGTAAGGCTAAGGCATCTTCCGCTGACAAAAAAATGCCTAACCCTAACCATAACTGGGCCCCCCTTTCCAGAGCTGGAGCCGCTTTGGGACAGGCTGCGGACTCTGTAAGTGTGACCCCGCAGCGCGTCCACCTCAGCCAGCATGCCCTTCTGGATCATCGTGGTGATGATGGTGGGCAGCAGCACTGCCCCGCACTCTCCCCAGGCCGTCTTCAGCACCCCCATAGCGCCGGCTCCATCAGTCCGCCCACTCGCTCGCTGCAACACCGGCCTACTGACAGCCCGACCGACCACTCGCAACACCCATCCCGGCCCAACTCTCACCACCCACCGGCATCCCGGCCCAACTCTCACCACCCACCGCCGGCCCGACAGCCCGACCGAACCTCCACAGCATCCATCAGCCTACCGACAAGTCCGACCGACTGACTGACCGACTGAATACCTGACTGACCGACTAACTGACTGACCGACTGACCCTAATCCTAACCCTACCTCTACATTTGTTATTTATCATTTTTAGTTAACAGTTCACATCATAACTTTATAAAGATAAATCAATTGTAAAACAAAATTATCAACAAGGTTAACATTACCTTTATTCCTTGGAAACCTTGTTATTATTTTGATGTAATGAGGAGGCAGCCATGATCCCAGGGTCCTCGCTGCCTAGCGACCCCAAAGCAAAGCGGGGGTTTGGTCAATTTGCGTCCGACCTCAATGTCAAACTAGCATTGATTGGACAATTACTACTCGGAAAATTGGAAGTTTTTCTCATATTTAAAAACTTGTGCAGGTTTTGGTCTTGATGAGTTTCAGGTATGATTTATATTGTCAGGTAGTTCCATGAGTTTGGTCACGAACATGAACTAAAAAGCTCCTCGGTCCCCATCTTTCTTTGTCTTTCAGCTGAAACTAGGGAAGTTCAACAAAAATATTTATAGGAAAGACTTCACTCTGCTAAATTCCCATCTCATCTCCGAACCTTTTCCTCTCTCCCCGGCTTTCAACCAGGTCTTATGCAGTTACTTTAAATCTATATAACTAAAAGTCACATCTTGACCACTTCCTGTCTGAGTTGTATATTGATTTTAGAAAAAAGGCTACCATATATCGCTATGATTTCTGGCCATCTTACTCACAGTCCTCCTCCGCTGAGGCAGCCCCGAGGATTTTTCCTATCGATGAAAAATAAAAAAGTTATGAATGTTTAAAAAACTTGAGATCAGCTGACTGGTCCTCTCGCCTGTCAATCACTGTGATGAAGGTAACGCCCCTTCCGGGGGGCCAGGAGTATAAAGCCCAAATGGTATGAAATTGCACTTGAATTTGGTGGCCTGCACTCTGCTTGAAATGGTATGAAATTGCATTTGAATTTAGTGCCCTTCACTCTGCTTGAAATGGTATGAAATTGCATTTGAATTTGGTGGCCTGCACTCTGCTTGAAATGGTACAAAATTGGATTTGGTGGCTTGCACTCCGCTTGAAATGGTATGCAATTGAATTTGGTGGCCTGCACTCTACTTGAAACGGTATTTCAAGGAATAGCTGTGAGTGAACTGCCAGCCCACCAGCCCTGACTGCCAGCTCACCAGGCCTGAGTGACTGAGCTGCCAGCCCAATAATCCATTCGGCCCACAATGTCCATACTAGCCCTCTGGAAATCAGCCCCTTCAGCCCACAACACTCATACTAGCACTCCAGAAAGCCCCCCCACCCCCACCCACTGGCCACCAATATTGGAATTGGTGGAGAGGTGGAATATTGCATTGGAGGACCAGCCCTCCCGTGTGAACATGGGACCCAATGGGTCCCACTTAGTCTAGTATCACTTAGAGTAATATCTAGCTGTATTAGATGTTGAGAGCTTCCCACCACTGGAACTGTGGTCAATGTTGTAACAGAGGAGATGCCAAGTCCCAAGGAGATGGGGAACCGCAGGTGGTGGTTTACAAAAAAGACACAGCGGGTCAGGCTGCATCTGTGGAGGAGATGGGTAGGTGATGTTTTGGGTCGAGTCCCCTTCTTCAGACTGTGGACTTTCTTGGTTACACTCTGAGCAACATCTGAATTGTACGCAGCTGCCTCCCATCAGTAGCAGTGTGGTTTTCTTTCATGCTGGAGAGATGCAAGGCCTCGTTCTATTTAACACAATCCTTGATGAACACTCAGTATTGGAGTCACAGTATCAAAATAGCCTGAGCCTGACACGTCACCTATCCATGTTCTCCTGAGCCGCTGAGTTACTCCAGCATCTTGTGGCAATGCCGCTTTAAATCTGGAACCTTTATCCCAGGAATGGTTTAATTGGAAAGGAATGTGCGACACAATGGCAGGAAGTGGGGCTGACGGTGTGGCCGTGGAGATACGATCTCCACGCAGCAGGGCGAGGCCAACACCCACAGCCTTGCCTTTAGCTGGTGCCTTTCCCCTCCTCCAGATGTCCCAAAGCTCCTTACAGCATTGAAGTTACAACTTCACAGCCACAGAGATCCAGATTCAATCCTAACTTTGGGTGCAGTCTGTGTGGAGTTTGCACGTTCTCCCTGTGACTGTAGGTTTCCTGCAGATGCTCCCATTTCCTCCCACATCCCAAAGGCGTCGCTTTGGTTGGTTGGGTGGGCTCTGAATATTGGCCCTAGTTCTCGGTGGGGTTGGATTTTATGGGAATTAGGGAACAGGGGAGGAGGAAAAGGGAATTTCTAGACATGGCTTCCTCAAACATCCGAGATGGATGGGCAGGTGATTTGTTTCTGTGCTGTTGGTGGAAGGTTTAATATTGGACCCAGTACAGTGGAGAGAAGCCTTATCAGTGATCGACTGTGACAGAGGGTGGTGGGGGAATGGAACGAGCTGCTAGAGGAGGTAGTTTTGAGGCAGGGATTTAAAAGACATTTTGACAGATATGTGGATAAGAAAGGTTTAGTTTAGCTTATTATTGTCAGGTGTACCGAGGTAGTGAAAAGCTTTTATATCGTGCTATTAGTCAAAGACTACATATGATTACTATCAAGCCATCCACAGGGTACAGATAAAGGGTGGAACATTTAGTGCAAGATATAACATTGAAGTCTGATAAAGTCCAATTGGTCAGGACTGCACTCTAACTGATGAGAGATGCGTTCAGTTGCTTGAGAACAGCTGGGAAGAAACTTCTTAGGAAAGGTTGAGAGGGATATGGGCCAAATGCAGGCAAATGGGACTAGCTTAGATGGGGCACCTTGGTTGGCATGGGCGAGTTGGGCCGAAGGGCCTGTTTCCGTGCTGTACGACTGACTTACACCCATCATTCTGAGGCTGGGACAGAGAAACCTCAGGCATTTGAGGGATGGGTGGTCAGTGATCAGCGGGCAGGAGGGGGACAAACAAACGCGACACAAAGCTGCTGGGCACGGCTTGCTTTATTTCAGAATCTGAATGAGGCAAGACAGGTCGTACACGGAAATAAAACCATCCATCACAACAGCAGAACAAATAATAAACTTTATAAAGTCAGGACAGAGCCACAATATCCATCAGCCCGTGAGCAGTGAGGGAAATATAATCTGTTGCTTGGAAATAAGTTTAACCTGACTGTTCGCAGTCCAGCACCCCACAAGGTAAGCTGCGACACAACATCTTGCTGGTTTAGATTATTATTGTCACGTGTACCGAGGTACACAGAAAAGCTTTGTTTTGCATGCTATCCAGTCAGATCATATATACTGCACATCAATACAATCAGGTCGAACTCCAGTACAATCGGTAGGGCAAAGGGGAAGATACAGAGTGCAGAATATAGTTCTCAGCATCTTCATTCACCCTTTCACCATGACTAACTCTCTAGGAGTTAGTGACTCAAATACAGGAAGGCAGAGAGAACGAGAGGGGAGGGAGCAAGAGGGCAGAGGGGGAGTGAGGGGAGGGGGAGTGAGGGGAGGCGGAGGGGTGTAAGGAGAGGGAGTGAGGGGAGGGGGAAAGAGGAGTGAGGGGAGGGGGAGCGGTGTGAGGAGAGGGAGTGAGGGGAGGGGGAAAGGGGAGTGAGGGGAGGGGGTGTGAGGGGAGGGAGTGGGTGCGAGGGGAGGGGGTGTGAGGGGAGGGAGTGAGGAGAGGAAGGGGAGTGAGGGGGAGGGGAGTGAGGGGGGGGGAAATGTGGGGGTGCGAGGTGAGGGGAGGGGGTGTGAGGGGAGTGAGTGAGGAGAGGAAGGGGAGTGAGGGGGAGGGGAGTGAGGGGAGGAGGTATGAGGGTAGGGGAGGGAGAGCATTATCTGCATCAGACACATCAAAGTCTTACCAACTTGTAGTTTGGAAGTTGAGGTGTGAAGGGGTCAGAGGTGCCACATCTACCTCTGGGGTGAGGTCTAAACAGCTGGATTCCTATTGTCCCGACCCAAAGCCAGATGTATGACCTTATAGTCTACAGACAGACAGACAGACAGACAGACAGACAGACCTGAAAAGAAGTTTAACTGCATGAAATTTCATAATGTGTTTCTACACAGCAACATATTCTGGCACTTTAAGGCTGGATACTTGGTCAGAATATATTCTTATCAAAGCGGGTGGAGGTAAGGTGCAAGGGCCAAGCTACTGAGTCTTGAGCAAAGGAGACAGAGGACAATTCAAACATTGGCAGTGAACTTAATTATTAAACAGTTAATAAAAACAGAAAATGTTGGTGATACTCAGCAGGTCAGGCAGCATTTGTGGAGAGAGAAACAGGGGCAACATCTCAGGCTGATGGTCTTCCATTAGAGAGTTGTGCAGAAGGTGACTGGCCTGAAATGTCACCTCTGCTCCAGCCGGGTGCTGTCATTATTCCCAACATTTTCCATTTCTATGTAGAAACCAGGAACTGCAGATGCTGGTTATACACAAAGTGCTGGAGTAACTCAGTGCGTCAGGCAGCATCTCTGAACAATATGGGTAGGTGATGTTTCACCAAAGAAGGATCATGACCTGACATGTCACCTATCCTTGTTCTCCAGAGATGCTGCCTGACCTGCTGAGTTACTCCAGCACTTTGTGTCTTTTCCATTTCCAGCGATATTCTGGTCTTGTGTCAACACGTAATGGTCTGCTCCAAACACAGCTGAAGCAATGGGGAGACGAGGGGAGGGGAGGGGCGAGAGGAGATGAGGGGAGATGAGGGGAGGGGGGATGAGGGGAGCGGAGATGAGGCGAGGGGAGTAGAGATGAGGGGAAGGGAAGGAAGTGGAGGCGAGGGGAGATGAGGGGTGGGGAGATGAAGGGAGGGGAATAGAGATGAGGGGAGATGAGGGGAGCGGAGATGAGGCGAGGGGAGTAGAGATGAGGCAAGGGGAGATGAGATGAGTGGAGGGGAAGGAAGTGGAGGCGAGGGGAGATGAGGGGTGGGGAGGGGAGGGGAGATGAGGTCACCTCCTTCTGAGTGAGGATCATGGTTCATGATCCTGGTCTGGTGATGGACTGTCCAGTTACTGGCCGCTGAAGGCTACACTGGGTGATACCTTAGTTTGGGAGCTGCGGCCTGATCTGCTCAAGTGGATCAGGCCTTCAGATCGGCTCCTGGGAGATTGGAATCAATTGGAAATTCATGGAAGACTATTGGTGCCAGGGATGGCAGGGGAACCTTTGTTGAGAAGCTGAGGTGGTCTCGGGAGCGTGGAGGGGTGGACGCCATGATCATGGGACAGTTTGGGGTCAGCGCCAATCAACATTATCCAGGAGTAATTTGCCAACCACCAAGGCCCAGCCCTCTTCCCCCTCGCCCCTGGGCAAGAGTCCGCGGCCCCCTTGGCACAGCAGAGCCGCGATGCCTCGTGGTGTTACTCTGACGATCCAACCTGCCTCCTCTTGGACGGGGGCACCAGGTAACCCGGCAACTCGCTGGGCAGCCCATGGCCATCCAGCTTGACCTCGATGAGGTGGCTGGCCAGAGCAAACTCCTCATCATCCAGCATGCCATCCTTGTCCACGTCCGAGAGCTTCCAGATCTTCCCCAGGACGGAGTTGGGCAGCTTGGTGGTGATCATCCAGTTCTTGGCCTTCACACCGTTGATCTTGCCATCGGTGGGTGACAGGTTGTAAAAGATCTCATCGTACTTGGGCTTGTCTTTGGTGACAACCCACTCATCATCCTCGCCCACCTCGTACGCCCCGTCACATATGCCCTCGATGAACGGCCCGTTGGACGTCCCATCAAAGGCTCCGCCGTGCACCATCTGCTCTGGCATCTCCAGCTCTTCCTGCCGCACAAGGGGCATCAGCTTGGCGATCTCGTACGTCATCATGTCATCCAACGCCTCCAGCAGCTTGGGCTTCAGCGATGGGAACTTGGTGAAATCGTGGACCATCAGCTGCTCCTGGAAGGACACAGGTTGTCAGTCCTGCCCCGACCCCTCACCACACCACCAGTGCTGTCCCGATACTAACGTGTCCCTGACAGTGAACAGCCTCTCCCCACCTCACACCTACCCTGGCTTGTGTGCAACACATCAGT
Source organism: Malacoraja senta (assembly GCA_038087875.1). NCBI lineage: Eukaryota > Metazoa > Chordata > Chondrichthyes > Rajiformes > Rajidae > Malacoraja > Malacoraja senta. The sequence continues at coordinate 93,208 of JAXLNO010002468.1, read as the reverse complement.
AGCGCAGCGGGTATCAATCCAGCACCTGTTCTCACTAGTGCTACATTTTTCCACTTCCCCATCCACTCCCTAAACACTAGGGGCAATTTACAGAGGGCCAATTAACCTACAAACCTGCACGCCTTTGAGAAACCGGAGCACCCGGAGAAAACCCATGCAGTCACAGGGAGAAAGTGCAAACTCCACACCCGACGTCAGGATTGAAATTAGGTCACTGGCGTTGTGAGGCAGCGGCACTACCCGCTGCACTGCCAGTGGCCTCTCCACACTCACCTGCATTTTGTTTAAGTCTGGAAAGTCTCCGGGAGAGATGTGATGCTCCAACTGGATCTTGGCAAAGATCTGTCCCAGTTTTAAGATCAGCTGCTTCTTCTTGTTCTCCTTGCCAAACACCGAGGGCATTTCCTTCTTGAGGTAGCTCATGATGTAGGCGTGGACCTGAGGAGAGTCACAGAGTCATTGGTAGAGAATGGGTCTGAGCAGAGGAGGGAGATCGATCGTCTGAATGAACAACCCTGCTCCCAACAGCAGTAAAACCAAGGAGCTGATTGTTGACTTTAGAAGCGGTGGCTCCTCAAACCTGTCTTCATCAAGGTGTGTGGTGGAGAGTCAGCAACTATAGCTTACTGGGCAGACATCTCTGAACATTATGATGTAATCATAAAAAAGCCCATCAATGCCTCTACTGTTTGGTGTGTCGACAAATACCCTCTCCACGGTCTACGGTGAAGTTCACACTGGCTACTTGCATCACTGCCTGGTTCAGCAACTCGGATGCCCAGGAACAAAGGAAATTACAGAGTGTTGGTACTGCCCAGTCCATCACAGGTACTGACCTCCCCACCATCTACAGGAGGCGCTGCCTCATGAAGGCAGCCAGCATCATCAGCCCCACTCCCCCCATTCTAACCCTTATCCACACATTCGGGGGAAATGTTACGTTTAACTTTAGGTTTATTATTGTCACGTGTACAATGAAAACCTTTGTATTGCACGCTATCCAATCTACTCGTAATACTATACATAAATACCATCAAAGTAAATTTACAAATAACCAACTTGCCTGCAGGTGTTTGGGATGTGGAAGGAAACCAAAGCATCCGTAGGGATCGGTGCTGGGAGGGAGAATGGGTCACTGGGGAATTAGTTTGGGAATGGGACTGGTGGAGTTGGTCCAAGGGCTGGCAGGGATTTGGTGGGCTGAATGGCCTCCAGTGTAGTGGGGAGATGCAAGCTCATGGTTGCCATGTTACCTATCCATGTTGTTCAGAGATGCTGCCTGACCCGCTGAGTTACTCCAGCACTCTGTGTTTTCTGCCTCAGACTGATCCTCGTTTACAGCACTCTGCAGTAAAGCACTAACGAGAGGAGACGCGTGAGAGGCTATGGGTTAACGCAGTCTCTCTCGATGGGAAGTCTGAACTTGCCCTCGATTATATTGCTGGCACCGTGACAACAATGTGAGAGATCGCAGGATCTGTAGTCGCTGCAGCTGGAACCGAGCATCGACAATAAACCGCAACTAGCTAGTGTTTGCGGGCTGTTTTACGTTGCCATGGAGCCTGAAGCATTTGGAAAGGTTTGAGTTGTATGGAGCCGGTGTTCAGCCAGACGGGGAGTGGTCCACACAGTTCGCCCGTCGGAGGGGAGTGAACGCAGCGCTTACCAGGAGATTCCATGATCAGGCACGGTTAGAAAAATAACGGGACAATGTGATCGAATATAGAACAGTGAAGGTAGACACAGAGTGCTGGAGTAACTCAGCGGGTCAGGCAGCATCTGTGGAGAACATGGATAGGTGACGTTTCACAGAGTGCTGGAGTAACTCAGCGGGTCAGGCAGCATCTGTGGAGAACATGGATAGGTGACGTTTCACAGAGTGCTGGAGTAACTCAGCGGGTCAGGCAGCATCTCTGGAGAACATGGATAGGTGACGTTTCGGGTCGAGAGAAACATCACCTATTCCTTTTCTCCACAGATGCTGCCTGACCCGCTGAGTTGCTCCAGCATTTTGTATATTCTTTGTATATTCTAAACCAATATCTCCTACACATAGAACAATGTAGCACAGGAAAAGGCCCATCGGCCCACAATGTCTGTGCTCAACTTGATGCCTAAACTCCTATTGCCTGCACATGATCCATATCCCTGTACTTCCAAAAGCCTCTTAAACACCACTATGGTCTCTGCCCACACCCCCTCCCCCAACAATGCCTTCCAGGCACCCACCACCCTCTGCCCCGCTCATCTCCCTTAAACCTGGCAACTCTCTATGCCCTCTAGTCTGTGACGTTTCCACCCTGGGAGAAGGTTCTGTGTCTACCCTGACTACACCTCTCATCATTTTATAAACTTCTCTCAGGTCTCCCGTCAGCCTCTGATTAGACAGTTAGAAGAAGCAGTGACCATGAGTGACAGTTCCAGCAAACTCCTTCGGAGAGATGGACGGCAATTGCTAATTTGTGCGTTAATGCAAAAGGATTAGGGATATTGGCAATATCATCTGCGAATGCATGAATAGGCTTGATGGGCCGAATGGCAGAAGGTTGGAGCAAAGGCCAGAGATAAAAGCAGACAATGTGAGACAGGGGGGAGGGGGGAGACGGCGCAGTGTGTCGGCACAGTCAGAGGAAGGCATTATAACTCCGAGACATCATTGAAGATGGAAATCATTTTGTTTCTAAACAGAAACTGGACAAAGCTTCCCGCAGTCCATCACAGATTAATCCATCAAACTGCTGGCGAGGAAGATCTTCAATACCTAACCTGTCAAATAATTTATGATAACTTTTCAACCTTTAAAGAATAAAGGTTGCAGAGCACGAGGAAACAGGTTTATTTATTTCACAAATAAACTTTTCCCGTTTCATTTCATGTTAGGTCTGAGGCATGAAGTTGGCACGGTGGCGCAGCGGGTAGAGCTGCTGCTTCACAGCGCCAGAGGCCCGGGTTCCATCCCGACTATGGGTGCTGTCTGTACGGAGTTTGCATGTTCTCCCCGTGACCGCGAGGGTTCCTCCGGGAGCCTGTTCTGGATGCAGTGATGTCTATAAACTGGGACACATGCTGGCAGAGGAGGATTAGTTTATCCTGGTATTGTGGGCTGTATTATTGTGTCCACAGTCACGCTAAACTTGTCCGGTATTTCTTAGCGCCTCCTCAAAGGAGGATGATGTGGAAAGTAATGGAGGTTACTCAGCAGTGACCGAGGTTTCCAGAACCAGTTAATGCTTTAACCAGTCACAACCAGCCCCCGCTTCTCACAGGATGCAAGCGGGGAGGAAGAAAGGGGAGTATCGGCACGAATATTCAATGATGAGTGTGTGTGGTCGGCAGCACAGAGCATTCCTCCCCCCCCCTCCCCTCCGGACCGTGGTCTATGAATAGAACAGAGGGTGTGGACCGTCCTAGTCGGATAAACACTCCTGGAAATTATTCTCCCAGATGCTGTGTACTGAAAACAGTTAACACAAAACAGTGTAGCACAGGACCACAATGTCCATGCTGAGCATGATCCCAGGTTAAACTCATCTCCTCTGCCTGCACGTGATCCATATCCCTCCATTCCTTGCAAATCCATGTGCCTGTCTAAAAGCCTCTTATATACCACTGTCATATCTGCCTCCACCACCACCCCTGGCAGCACGTTCCAGGCACCCACCACCCTCTGTGTAAAACAACCTGCCCCACACCTCCTTCAAGCATTTTGACATTTCCATCCTGTAAAGGATGTTCTGTCTCTGCCTCTTATCCTGTCTATCAGGGCCCCCCTCGATCTCCCCAGGGAAAACAGTCCACATCTGTCCAATCTCTCCTTCTCAGAGGGAGAGAGAGAGGCGGGAGGGACGGAGAGGAGGAGGGAGAGGGAGAGGAAGAGAGGGAGGGAGGGAGAGAGAAAAGGGGAGAGCCAAAAACATAGATATTCAGAGAGAGAGAGAGAGAGAGATTCAGAGAGAGGGAGAGATAGGTAACAAGTGATTGGGGAGGAGAAAATGGGAAGTACAAGGCAGAGAGCTGGGGAGACGTGTATAGACATTGTGTGTGTGCGCATATATGTAGATGTGTAGGTATGTGTGTGTACATACACATGCACAAACATACAGATAGATGAACGAAGAAGAGGGGTACAGAAACTGAGGGGCACAGAGTGAGACACAGAGCGTGCGAGTGCATGTGTCTGAGGGTTTGCGAACTAAACACCGAAGCACAGAAACAGGCCCTTCGGCCCACAATGTCCGTGCCACATATGATGCCACATTGGAAACTAGGCTGTGCCCAGAGTGCTGGAGTAACTCAGCGGGTCAGGCAGCATCTCTGGAGAACATGGATAAGTGACATTTCAGGTAGGGACCCTTCTTCAGTCTTACCCCCTAACTCTCAGTCTGAAGGGTGCTGACACAAACGTCACCTATCCATGTTCTCCAGAGAAGCTGCCTACCCCGCTGAGTCACTCCAGCACTCTGCATCATTTTTTAGTAAACCAACTGCAGTTCCTGTGTCAACATCAGGCTGTGAAGCCCTCCATTGTTGGGACAGCCATGGGAGGGTGCTGTCAGGAACATCCATTGTGTGAGAGGGGAATGAGGGGTGGTAGCGTCTGATCCGACATCTACACCAATGCAATGAGGTGGTTCAAACATGGAAAACACAAGGAAGTTGGCGAATTTCAACCCTGATTCCCTGACAGCAAAGTCAAGTGAAATAAACAGGAGAGTTACACGTGTAACGCCTTCCCATATCTCTGCCGAGACCATCCCAGAAGATTGGAATGACACCGTGGCAGATACAGAGACAGATCCTAGTACTCAACACAAATAAACATATCCTTATCAGGACCGAGATATGTTAGTGTTGGCTCCTGTAGAATCCTGGATACAGATCACTCTGTTCACAGTCGGTGGGTAAAGATAAACACAAAGGCCATGAAAGGGTCAGCAATGTGTAGATCATCCCATTGTGTGAACGGGACAATATGGTCTCTGTAACAACAAGGAACTGCAGATGCTGGCTTGTACCAAAGAAAGACACAAAATGCTGGAGTATCTCAGGTGTGTGTGTGTGTCAGGGTGAGTGTGTGTGTGTCAGGGTGTGTGTGTGTGTCAGGCTGTGTGTGTGTGTGTGTCAGGGTGTGTGTGTGTGTCAGGGTGAGTGTGTGTGTCAGGGTGAGTGTGTGTGTGTCAGGGTGTGTGTGTGTGTCAGGCTGTGTGTGTGTGTGTGTCAGGGTGTGTGTGTGTGTCAGGCTGTGTGTGTGTGTGTCAGGGTGTGTGTGTGTGTGTGTCAGGCTGTGTGTGTGTGTGTGTCAGGCTGTGTGTGTGTGTGTCAGGGTGTGTGTGTGTGTCAGGCTGTGTGTGTGTGTGTCAGGCTGTGTGTGTGTGTCAGGCTGTGTGTGTGTGTGTGTCAGGCTGTGTGTGTGTGTGTGTCAGGCTGTGTGTGTGTGTGTGTCAGGGTGTGTGTGTGTGTGTGTGTGTCAGGGTGTGTGTGTGTGTGTCAGGCTGTGTGTGTGTGTCAGGGTGTGTGCGTCAGGCTGTGTGTGTCAAGGTGTGTGTGTCAGGGTGAGTGTGTGTTACGGTGCGTGTGTCAGGGTGACTGTGAGGGTGTGTGAGAAGGAGTGTGTCAGGGTCAGGATGTGTGTGTCAGTGTGTGTGTGTCAGGGTGCGTGTCGAGGTGAGTATCAGGGTGAGTGTGTCAGGGTGTGTGTGCTAGGGTGAGCGTGTCAGAGTGAGTGCGTCAGTGTGAAAGTGTGAGCGTGTCAGCGCATGTGTATCAGGATGAGTGAGGGTGCATGTGTCAGGGTGAGTGTGTGTCAGGGTATGTGTCACGGTGAGTGTGTCAGGGTGATTGAGGGTGTGTGAGGATGAGTGTGCCAGTGTGAGTATGGCATTGTGAGCGTGTCAGTGTGAGCCCACCCTCCCTCCCCCCAACCCCACCCCCCCCACCCCACCCCAACCCCACTCACCCTCACGAGCCGGGCTCTCTTCACCAGATCGTTGAGTTTGCGGAGGGCAGCGTTCCTAGGCAGGTTCTGCAGATCCTGGAAGAGGTCTTGTTCCTCCAGCTCAAACAGCTTCCTGTTGCTGGAGATGAGCAGCGGCTCGGACCAGAAGGAGCCAATGTAGACGCGGAGAACCTCGGGAGTGTTGATCACCTTTCCCAGGGACCACATGAGTGCCCCGTACACCCGCATCAGCTGTTGTGTGTCCACCTGGTCGGCCTTGTTCAGCACCACCCTGATCTTGTCCTCGTTGCCTTTCAGAGCTCGGATGGCCTCTGAAAACTCATCGGAGATCTCCAGCTTGTGGGCGTCGAACAGCAGGATGATGCGGTCTACACGCTCAGCAAACCACTGCAGAACGGCCGGGAAGTCGTAGCCTGCAATGCAGGAGAGGTTCAGACACTTGTACCCACTGCTACCGACCCCCCCACCGCACTGACCCATGGGAGGCACCAACATGGTAGACAGTCACAACCTTCTTCCCAGGGTGGACATTTCAAAGACTAGAGGTCATAGCTTAATGTGAGAGGGGCAAAGTCTAAAGGAGATGTGTGGGGCAGGTTGTTTTACACAGAGAGTGGTGGGTGCCTGGAACCTGCTGGTGGTGGTGGAGGCAAATATGATAGTGGTGTTTAAGAGACTTTTAGACAGGCACATGGATATGCAGTGAAGAGATGGATATGGAATATGTGCAGGCGTGGACATTGTGGGCCGAAGGGCCTGTTTCTGTACTGTACTGTTCTATATTCTGTAATCAGATCCCAGTCAGTGAAGCCGGACTGCATCGAAGGGCATGTAATAGGCGCTACAAAAATGCAACTATGTTTTTTTTGTTCATGACCCAAAGATGAAGTGCAACACATCTGTCTGGGAGCAGAACACCTGCATAAGGGCGGGCGGCATGGTGGTGCAGTGGGTAGAACTGCTGTCTCACAATGCCATTGACCCCGGATTAGATCCTGAACCTGGGTGCTGTCTGTGTGGAGTTTGCACGTTCTCCCTGTGACCGCGTGGGTTTCATCCGGGTGCTCCGGGTTTCCTCCCACATCCCAACGACGTGCAGGTTTATAGGCTAATTGGCTTTTGTAAATTGCCCCTAGTGTGCAGGGAGTGGATGAGAAAGTTGGATAACATAGAACGGGTGATCGATGGTCGGCATGGACTCGGTGGGCCAAAGTGCGTTTCCTTGCTGTATCACTAAACTAAACTAAATTAAACTAAACAGTCTCCCCTCAGCAACTCTGCCACCACCGATGTCGGGGGCATAGGTTTGTGCTTGCAGCCTCCTGACACAACGACACAATATTAGCCACACTCTGGCACCTCGCCCATGAATAAAAATGATGCAGTTATCTCTAAAGGAAGACTCAGTGTGCTGGAGTAACTCAGTGGGTCAGGCAGCATCTGTGGAGAACATGGATGGGTGACGTTTCACAGAGTGCTGGAGTAACTCAGTGGGTCAGGCAGCATCTGTGGAGAACATGGATAGGTGACGTTTCACAGAGTGCTGGAGTAACTCAGTGGGTCAGGCAGCATCTGTGGAGAACATGGATGGGTGACGTTTCACAGAGTGCTGGAGTAACTCAGCGGGTCAGGCAGCATCTGTGGAGAACATGGATAGGTTCTTCCCGAGTTCCCACAATGTCCCAGAACACACTTAACCAGCAACTGAAGGTTTATCCACCTGGACTGTAGCATTTCCTCTTGTGGCCATGCTCCAATAATCACTGGTCATTTCCTGTAATGATTAGTCTGAAGACAGCCAGGACTTCCTTTATTGTTACAAGGATCTGCTTCAGGATATCACTGCTCCGTTTGCTGGTCTCCAGCTTCCACCACCTTCTCCAGAGTAAACACACCCGAGAAGTATTCATGGAGCCGCTGCCTCACAGCGCCAGAGACCCGGGATCGATCCTGACCTCGGCTGCTGTCTGTACGGAGTTTGCACGTTCTCCAAGTGACAGTGTGGGTTTTCTCTGGGTTTCCTCCCACATCCCAAAGACATCAGAGGTTTGTAGGTTAACTGTCCCTCTGTAAATTGCCCCTAGTGTGTAGGGAGTGGATGAGAAAGTGGGATAACATGGAACTGGTGTGAACGGGTGATCGATGGTCGGCGTGGACGGTTTCAGTGCTGTATCTCCAAACTAAAAAAACATAACAATGGTAAACCCTTGTCCATCTCCCACAGACCCATACACCGATGACTGCAGAACGGGTTCTATTCTCACCCCAATTTCTCATAATATACATTGAACCTTCCATGAATCTTCATGACCTTTAGACCCACAGACAGATGGGAATGTGGACAGCACAGCCACGGTGGGCCGAAGGGCCTGTTCCTGTCCTGCCTGTTCTATGTTGTAGGAGATGCCGAGAGACCATTGGCAAGAGGTGGAGGAAGGAGTAATCTGTGCCCCGTAAAGTTCCCTGTTGTAAGCAACAGGAGCCAGAAGTGTTTCATCCAGATGTTGGCCAGAGGCATCATAATCCAGGTGGAGATGTATCTGTTGCTCTGTCCCTCATGTGTTTAACCCACGTCCCAATCTCTGCTCCTCACCCTCCTACACACATCCTCTCCAATTCACCATTCATGTGCTGGGCACCAGTCTACAATGAAACAGCTGCCAACTCCACAGCTAAAACCTCTAGTCTGGCTGAACGTGCTCCATATCCTCTATTCTCTGCACATCCGTATGTCCAAGTCGCCTAAACACTCACCCCGCTGCCTCGATCTAACTGCAGCGTTAGAGGGAGGACGGCACTCTGGTGAGGAAGGCTCATAAACTCCGGGGGTCATTAAGGCAGACCCTCACTCAGTGCCCCTCTCCACCGCCCGAGCGAAATGCCTTTCCTGTCCGTGCTCAGACGTGTTGAGCTTTGCCTTCACAAGACACACAACCTCATGCCTTGAATTCCTGCTACATGTCTCAGCCAGTAACGGGGCAGGTACGTGGCACGAGCAGCATTAATGGCTCCTGAACACTGAGTGACAGACGAGGTTAAAGGCAGCCAGGCGGTGCGGCAACAACACAAACACCAGCCTAGATCTGTGCTGCCGATCCAACAAAGGATTTTCCGTTGTTTATCTTGCGCACAGGATGCCCTGAACAAAGAGCAAGCTGTCGCTTCAACTCCAAACTCAACACAGACTCAGGGTCCTGCCCTACTCTACAAAGACCTGCACTGTGTGAAAGCAGATTACTGTGCCTCTGGCAGGCGAGAGGAGGGCTTCCACTGTCCTCTAACCCTTATCCTTAACCCTTTAGCACAGCGGGGTTATCGCTCATGTGGCCCAGAGTAAAATACTCCAGTGGGGCTGTGTACTGTACAGTGGGATGTCACCCTGACAGTGAGAGATTATACTCACATTGTGACAAGCCCAGGCTAATTGCCTCACTTTTAAGAGAATTGTGGGATGTGGGGAAAGTGATTACAAGTGAACTTGCTGAAACCGAGCAGATTACGGGGAGAAGGTGGAAGGATGGGGTAGAGAGAAAAATAGATCAGGCATGATCCGAAAAACAGGGCAGACTCGATGGGCCGAATGGCCCAATTCTGCTCCTATGTCTTATGATCAAAGGGCCGATTGGCCTCTTCCTGCTTCTGTTCTTGTTGAAAGAGTTCCTTATTGATTAATAGTGGATCTGTTCCACTACTTGCATGAATTGTTTTCTTTTCAATGAGCTTGTGATTCTGTTTATGAAATTAACTCCCTTCTTGCGCCAGAAGATGTATCACAAGATCAGCTGACGGCAAGAAAACATCTCCAGAATACTCCCTTTGTGCAGCTGAGAGGGATGATCAGAGAGGGCGGTGGGTGTGTGGAACGAGCTGCCATAGGATGTAGATGAGGCAGGTACTACAACAGCATTTAATAGACACTTAGACAGGTACATGGATAGGTCAGATTTAGAGGGGGGCGGGGTGGGGGGCCGGGGGCATGGGGACAGGGAGGACGTTGTGGAGCAGGGGGCCGGGGGCATGGGGACAGGGAGGACGTTGTGGAGCAGGGGGGCGGGGGCCGGGGGGCATGGGAACAGGGAGGACGTTGTGGAGCAGGGGGGCCGGGGGCATGGGGACAGGGAGGACGTTGTGGAGCAGGGGGGCGGGGGGCCGGGGGCATGGGGACAGGGAGGACGTTGTGGGGCGGGGGGCCGGGGGCATGTGGACAGGGAGGACGTTGTGGAGCAGGGGGGCGGGGGGGCATGGAGACAGGGAGGACGTTGTGGAGCAAGGGGGCGGGGGCCGGGGGCATGTGGACAGGGAGGACGTTGTGGGGCGGGGGGCCGGGGGCATGTGGACAGGGAGGACGTTGTGGAGCAGGGGGGCGGGGGGCCGGGGGCATGGGGACAGGGAGGACGTTGTGGAGCAGGGGGGCGGGGGGCCGGGGGCATGGGGACAGGGAGGACGTTGTGGAGCAGGGGGCCGGGGGCATGGGGACAGGGAGGACGTTGAGGAGCAGGGGGGCGGGGGGGCATGGGGACAGGGAGGACGTTGTGGGTGTGAGATCCCGGCTCATTCTTACCTCTGCTCACACGCTGTTTGGCTCCGGACAGAATCCCCGGTGTGTCGATGATACTGATGCTTTGCAGCACCTGATTGGGCAGCTGGGCGCACGTCAACCTGTGTGACACCGGTTACAGATCAACAAGCGGGTAGAGCCGCTACCTCACAGCACCACAGACCCTGGTTCAATCCTGACCTCTGCTGCTATCTGTGTGTAGTTTGCACGTTCTCCCTGTGACGGTGGGTTTCCGCCCACATCCCAAAGACGTGCGGGTTTATAGGTTAATCGGCCCTCTGTAAATTGTGCCTAATGCGTAGGGAGTGGATGAGAAAGTGGGATAACATAGAACTAGTGTGAACGGGCAGGTGCAGTGGGCAGGTGCTATAGACCTGCACGGGAAGGTAGACGATCCAGCCCCCACGAGTCTCGGGCAGATGGGGTTCATCAGCCTGGGAAGGCAGTCCATCTAGGAGAGGGAAAACTCTGATTTAAAACCTCCACTGCCTTGTGGCCATATCCAGTCATGGAAAAGGCTCCAGGAGTAAACCTCCAGAAAATCCGGAGTCGGAGCCCCTAAGGCAGTTAGTTCGTCGTTGTCTACAACCTGCCTCTGGCAGCTCCTGCGACGGCGCTGGTGCCAAACTGTAACGGCCCTGCTGTTCCTTTGAATCGATCAGCGACGTGGAGAGGGGGGACGTGCTGCATGGGCAACAGCCTGTCCTCCATATGACATCGCCCAGGCTTGCATCCGACCAGGATGCATCGCCCTTCGTCAGAGGGGGGCCTACAACTACTAAGTGTGAATGGGTGATCGATGGTCGGCATGGACTCAGTGGGCCGAAGGGCCTGATTCCGTGCTGTATCTCTAAACTAAACATGGAGACTGGGTAATCTGACATCCCAGTGAGGAGGAGCGGAGGTCAGACCGACAAGTGCAGCAATAATAGATATCTGGATCTTAAACAAATAAGAACTGCACCATCCCAGTATTACTCACAGTCCCAACATCTCCCACACAACCTGCTCCCCAGTGGAGCTTGTGGTCCATGTGGTCCTGGAGCTGGAGATGTTAGAACGGGTGACCCACGGAGGGAGTTCTGGGAAGGGAATTCCCGATTCGGGATACAGGATATCCGGCACAGAGGTCAGGATTGGAGGACACGCAGGTGTAAGTGTGGGGTCACAGAGAGGATGGGGGTGGTTGAGAGATCAGCTTCAGAGATCTGGGAGCTGGTCGTGAAGTCCGGGGTTAATGGGGTGAGGGGTGGAGAGTTTGAGGGGGCAACACAGGGAACTGCAGATGTGGGTTTACAAAAAAAGACACAATGTGCTGGAGTAACTCAGCGGGTCAGGCAGCACCTGTGGAGAACATGGATAGGTGACGTTTTGGGTAGAGACCCTTCTTCAGACTCCCTGCCCTCTGACCCATCTCTGTGTGGAGGTTTCTAGTGACAGATACAGGGCGTCGTGTGACAGGGAGTCTACATCTACATCATTTGCTGAGAAGGGGAGAGGTGCTACAGCAATGTTTCGCTTCTGTAGAAGAAGGGTCAGCTCCACCCCCACTGACCAGTTTCACAGCAACGTGTGTCTGATGTGAGTCACTCATGGCGAGGGACCAAAGCCCCCCGTCCTGGGCTGGTTCTGACTCCCAAGAGAGGTGCTACAGCAATGTTTCGCTTCTGTAGAAGAAGGGTCAGCTCCACCCCCACTGACCAGTTTCACAGCAACGTGTGTCTGATGTGAGTCACTCATGGCGAGGGACCAAAGCCCCCCGTCCTGGGCTGGTTCTGACTCCCAACTCGTCTAGAACTTTCCTCAGCTCGTTCCCACAGCCACCAACTCTGAGCCTCAGCAAACTCCCACCGCAAAGCTTGCCAGAACATTCTTGGCATAGCAGAGGCTGTAAATGTTATGATATCAAACTCATTCTACATTCTGGACTAATAAGGCAATCTCCTTCCCCAGTGAGGCCCCAATAAATTTCCTGGATCCCATCTCTTTCAGCATTCCTGATTTTTCTCACAACAGCAGATCCACAAAGACTTCTCACTAAACGTCGACAGCTCATTTTGTTTAAAATGTATTTTCTGGGACGTGGGTGGGATTGTTCCTTGCACATTGGCATCATGTGAGTGGGGTCTGGAGCCTTTCAGCCACAGTCACCGTTGGGAAATTGGGCGTGGAGTCACGTGTTGACCAGAGCGGGTCATTCCACGGATGTCCTTTACTGAGGTGTGACCGTCTCCCAGAGCACCCACAGTGGTTCATGTCCAAGGAAAGACTTTTAGAAAAAAGACACAGAGTGCTGGAGTAACTCAGCGGGTCAGGCAGCATCTCTGGAGAACATGGACAGGTGATGTTTGGGTTCTGAAGAAGGGTCCCAAAATGTCACCTATCCGTCCTCCAGAGATGCTGCCTGACCCACTGAGTTACTCCAGCACATTGTGTCTTTTTTTGTAAAACCAGCATCTACAGTTCCTTGTTTCTACAAATGACGTTTAGAATTGCAGTCACTTCTCGGACCATCCCTCGGGGTCAAGGGTGATTCAGAAGGTTCTGGGGTGTCCAATGAGGCCAATGTGTCTCATAGTGGGTGGTGGGTGTCTGAAAGGCACCAGCAGGGGTGGTGGGGGCTGGAATGCAGTCTCCTAGCAGAGTAGTCCCAGTTCCCACCCCCTTCACTCATTGGCTGCAATGGGCTGCAATTGGAATCTACCATTCCCTCTGCACGTGACATCACTCAGCCTGAGTTCATTGTCTTTATTCCCCCAAACTATTTAATTACTTGCTGAGAATGTTCCTTCCACAGAGCAGAGGGGTGTGAGATTCAGCACATGTGTTTAGAATGTGGGGTGGTTTTAGTAGCAACATGTGGAATCACCAGTGGACAGAGGGTATGTAGTGAGTTGAATGGAACAGGAGGCGTGCGGAGTTTATCTGAAGCAGCTGGGGTACACTGTGGTCACTGTTGGAGGTTTCAACAGGAACTATCACACGGAGTGTAGAACAGTAGAGCACAGGAACAGGCCCTTCGGCCCACAATATCCGAGCTGAACACAACGCCAAATTAAACTGATCTCCTCTGCCTGCACATGATCCATATCAAAGGTTTCAAATATCTTTTATTGTCACATGTACCATTTAAGTTACAGTGATATGCAAATTACCACATCCCTGCATATCCATGTGCCTAACTAAATGCCTCTTAAACACCACTATCGTGTCGGCCTCCACCACCACCCCCCGCAGCGCGTTCCAGGCACCCACCACCCTCTGTGTCAAATCATGCCCCGCACAGCTCCTTTAAACTTTGTCCTTTACATTTTAAACCTGTGCCCTCTAGTCTTTGACATTTTCACCCTGGGGAAAAGGTTCTGACTGTCTACCCTATCTACGCTTCTCACAATTGTATCTAATTGTCCCCTCAATGTGTGACACTCCAGAGAAAACAAACCAAGTCTGTCCAACCTCTTGTAGTTAATACCTTCTAATCCAGGCAGCATTCAGGTAAACCCTTTCCAAAGTATCTACTCCCACCCTGTAATGGGATGACCACAACGGCACATAATACTAACCAAGATTTGCAAAGCTGCAAGACGACTTCTTGACTTTTACGTTCAATGCTGCAACTAATGAAGGCAAGTGTACCATACGCCTGCTTTACCCTTCTACCTCCTTCTGTTGGCACTTGGTCATGGACCCCAAAATCCTTCTCTACATCAACACTCAAAAGGCTCTTGCCATAAATTGTAGAAGCAAGGAGCTGCTGATGCTGGTTTTCAAAAACAACAGACACAAAATGCTGGAGTAACTCAGCGGGCCAGGCAGCATCTGTGGAGAACATGGATAGGTGACGTTTCACAGAGTGCTGGAGTAACTCAGCGGGTCAGGCAGCATCTGTGGAGAACATGGATAGTGACGTTTCACAGAGTGCTGGAGTAACTCAGCGGGTCAGGCAGCATCTCTGGAGAACATGGATAGGTGATGTTTCAGGTCGAGACCCTTCTTCAGACTCATTAACTGTGGAACACCTGGCACTTGCTCGGATTAAACCCCATCTACTGTTTCTCTCCCACATGTGCAATGAATATATATCCTGCTGTATACTTTGACAGCCTTCCTCACTGTCTGGAAATCCAACAATCTTTATGTTCTCTGCAAACTCACTAACCAACCTATCTACATTTTCATCTAAGTCAATTATAATATGTACAGAGGTCCCAGCACTGGTTCATGCGGAACACCACTGGTCACAGACCTCCAGTCTGAATAACACAATCCTCTGTCTTCTGACTGGAAACTGAATAAATATTTGAAATGGAAAAAAATGCAGCAAGGAAAGAAATGGGAAGGGCTTAATTATTGGCTGCTTCAGAGAGATGATTGGCCCCTCTTGAGCTGTGGAATTCAATAATTCTCTTCTATAAATGGTTGACTAAACTGAGTTTTAATGTTTTAAACTCCTGCAACGATAGTTGTCTAATCAGTTTTGTAAAAGGGTGGGGCATAGAAACTGGCTGAGGAATGCAGGGCCAGTAACGCATTGATCTTCACATAGTGGGTCTGGAAATTGTGTGGGCGGGCAGCTGTATGACCAAGTGCGAAACCAACCCCCCCAGATGACCGCAGGATGAGGCCATTCAGCCCATTGAGTCTACTCCACCATTCAATCAAGCCTGATCTATTTTCCCCGAACAATCCCATTTTCCTGCCTTCTCCCCATAATCTTTGACATCCTTACTAATCAAGAACCTATCATTCTCCCGTTTAAAAATTAATCTGGCAATGAATTCCACAGATTCACCACCCACTGGCTAAAGAAATTCCTCCACATCACCATTTTAAAGGTATGTCCTTTTATTCTGAGGCTTCACTCTCTGATTCTTGACTCTCTCGTGGCCACGTCCACTCTATGCAGGCCTTCCATTCATCCCTCCCTCATCCTCCTGCATTCCATGTGCAGGA
>JAXLNO010002468.1:5000-77541 GCA_038087875.1 Malacoraja senta | reverse complement strand
GGGAAGATGCTCAGTGGGAGCCTGGTCCTTCAACCCCAGGCCAGTCACTGAAAGACGATGTCCAGGTGCAGCCAGCGCTCGGGAGATCAAATGATGTGTTGGGAGAGGTTGGGCAGAAAATAGAAAGACTTTGTGCAAGTAATTAAAAGGGAATGTGTAGAAACTGCGTATGGGGCAAGACCCTGCAGTAAAGGACAGGCTCTCTCGACATTTGAGAAAGACCAGGGGGCCCACCATCTCTGCTGTTCAGCAAGACCACTGCTGAAGCCCCTTCCCCACGAGCTATCTCCAACCCTCTGCCCACAGATCCCTTACACATTAACATTGATTTAGTTTAGTTTACAGATGCAGCATGGAAACAGGCCCTTCCGCCCATCGAGTACATGCTGACCATCGATCACCCGTTCAACACCAGTTCTATGTCATCCCACTTTTTCATCCACTCCCTGAACACTGGGGCAATTTACAGAAGCCAATTAACCTATAAACCTTTGGGATGTGGGAGGAAACAGGAGCACCCGGAGGAAACCCATGAGGTTACAGGGAGAACCCGCAAACTCCACACAGACAGCAGCCGAGGTCAGGATTGAACCCAGGTCAGTGGCATTGAAGGCAGCAGCTGTACTCTGTGCCACCCAGATACAGATGCTTCAGGCACAGTGCGTGCTCCCATGCCAAACCCAGGGTTCAAAGTCATAACCTGACCACATATCAAACCACATCTGTACAGCTCTGGCAACACTGCGCACTTCTGTTCCTTCAAAACAAAAAACATCATCCTCGATCAGTCTTCATGATCCATATCTAGGCAACGCCTTATTAAAAAACGACCCAACACCAGCGGTAACTAGTCGGTAACCGGCAGCAGTAACTAGTCAATAACTGCCAGCAGTAACTAATCAATAACCACCCGTCAGTAACTAGCCAACAACCACCAGTGGTATCTAGTCAGTAACCACCAGTCGGTAACTAGTCAGTAACCACCAGTCACTGCCCTGGTCACTGGAGCTAACACTCTGCACTACCACAGCCACTGTTTCAGTAGCAAACCACCCCCACAGGTGACGTTGCCTGTCTGAAGAATGGCCTCGACCTGGAGGCTATCCATGTTCACCAGAGATGCTGCCTGACCCGCTGAGTTACTCCAGCACTCTGTGAAACGTCACCTATCCATGTTCTCCACAGATGCTGCCTGACCCGCTGAGTTACTCCAGCACTTGGTGTTTTGCTCCAGAGTCAGGAAATCATGATACAGCTCTATAGGAATTTGGTTAGGCTGTATTTGGAGTTCTAGTCGCCCCATTACAGGAAGGATGTGGAGGCTTTGTAGAGGTTTACCCGCATGCTACCCTGGATTAGAGGATGTCAGCAACAAAGGGAGGCTGGAAGAAACAGATTGTTTTCACTGGAGCAGAGGATGAGAGAGCTCCCTGAAAGAAGCATATAGACTGACGAGAGGTACAGGTATGGAGAGCACTTTCTCCCACATTGAAATGTCAATCACGAGAGAATATTTAAAGGGGATGTGTGTTTTACAAAGTGGTGGGTGCCTGGAGTGTGCTGATAGGGAAGGTGATAGAAGCAGATACAATAGCAACATTTAGGAGCCATTTGGTCACATGAAGAGGCAGGAATGGAGATCATGTGCAGAAGGGACAGGCAGCACCTCTGGAGAGAAGGAATGGGTGACATTTTGGGTCTCAACCTGAAACATCACCCATTGCTTCTCTCCAGAGATACTGCCTGTCCTGCTGAGTTACTCCAATATCTTGTTTAAGCCAGCATCTGTAGTTCCTTCCTACACGTGTAGAAGGGGTTAGTTTAATTTGTCATCCCGGTTGATATAGACAAGGGGCCACAGGGCCTGCTTCTGCACTGCACTGTCCTGTGCTTCTATGAATCCTAAAGAAAGATGCAAACTCTTCAAAAACAAACTTCTGACTCAAGAGATCAACTGAGATAGACTGATAACTCAGCCTCAAAAATCAGATTAAAAACACACTGACATGTTGATTGCACAGAAATAAGCCCCGAGTGCCTCAGGGAACCAAGGCTGGCCCTGGATGACAAGGGGCAGCCAATGAGGCGGGTGGGTCAGCTTCACAGGAGCCCCGAAGAGTCACAGGTTCAGGGAGTGAATTACACAATTGGCTCCATTCACAGTCAGATTCGTACAGCACAGAAACAGAACCTTCAGACGAAAAAATGTCCCAACTCAGCCAGTTCCATTGGCCCACATTTAGCCCATATTCCTCCAAAACTTTCCTATCCATGTACCTGTCCAAGTGTTTTTTATATGTTGTTACAGTACCTGCCTCAACTACCTCCTCTGGCATACACCCACCACCCACCACCCACTGTCAGAAAGTTGCCCCTCACGTTCCCCTCTCACCTTAAACCTAAATCTGCTGCTTATGGATTCCCCAACCCAGGGGGAAACTCTGCCGCACTCTATCTGTCCCCTCATGATTTTAAACACATCTACAAGATCACCCCTCGGGCTCCAAGGAATAAACTCCCAGCCTGCTCAACCTCACCCTGTAGCTCAGTGCCTCGAGTCTTGACAACATCCTTGTAAATCTTCCATCCAGCTTAATGGAATCTTTCCTGAACCAAAACTGAACACAATACACCCAGTGTGTCCTCACCAAGTTCTTGGACAAGTGTAACATAACGTCCCAACTATTTCCAAATACCCTAACTGATGGAAGATTGAGCAAGAGCTGGATAGGACATCACGTAGACTCAGGTAGAAGGGCCAAAGGGAGTCAGGGACCATCCCCACCCAGCCACCAGTCCATGCCATAGTGGTCATGTAGACCTTGGTAGAAGGGCCAAAGGGAGTCAGGGACTATCCCCACCCAGCCACCAGACTGTGCCGCAGTGCCACTCCGATCACTTTGGACAGCCCAGACTGATGCTGTCCACAGCACCGAGCGTTCAATTCAAACCCCATCTCAACATTCGTGGAGAAGAGGAGCTGTCCCAGTGTTACATAGATACATAGAAAATAGGTGCAGGAGTAGGCCATTCGGCCCTTCGAGCCTGCACCGCCATTCAATATGATCATGGCTGATCATCCAACTCAGTATCCCATACCTGCCTTCTCTCCATACCCCCTGATCCCTTTAGCCACAAGGGCCACATCTAACTCCCTCTTAAATATAGCCAATGAACTGGCGTCAACTACCCTCTGTGGCAGAGAGTTCCAGAGATTCACCACTCTCTGTGTGAAAAAGTTTTTCCTCATCTCGGTCTTAAAGGATTTCCCCCTTATCCTTAAGCTGTGACCCCTTGTCCTGAACTTCCCCAACATCGGGAACAATCTTCCTGCATCTAGCCTGTCCAACCCCATAAGAATTTTGTACGTTTCTATAAGATCCCCTCTCAATCCCTTAAATTCTAGCGAGTATAAGCCAAGTCTATCCAGTCTTTCTTCATATGAAAGTCCTGACATCCCAGGAATCAGTCTGGTGAACCTTCTCTGCACTCCCTCTATGGCTATAATGTCCTTCCTCAGATTTGGAGACCAAAACTGCACGCAATACTCCAGGTGTGGTCTCACCAAGACCCTGTACAACTGCAGTAGAACCTCCCTGCTCCTATACTCAAATCCTCTTGCTATGAAGGCCAACATACCATTCGCTTTCTTCACTGCCTGCTGCACCTGCATGCCTACTTTCAATGACTGGTGTACCATGACACCCAGGTCTCGCTGCACCTCCCCATTTCCTAATCGGCCACCATTTAGATAATAGTCTGCCTTCCCGTTTTTGCCACCAAAGTGGATAACCTCACATTTATCCACATTATACTGCATCTGCCAAACATTTGCCCACTCACCCAGCCTATCCAAGTCACCTTGCAGTCTCCTAGCATCCTCCTCACAGCTAACACTGCCCCCCAGCTTAGTGTCATCCGCAAACTTGGAGATGTTGCTTTCAATTCCCTCGTCCAGATCATTAATATAAATTGTAAATAGCTGGGGTCCCAGCACTGAGCCTTGCGGTACCCCACTAGTCACTGCCTGCCATTGTGAAAAGGACCCGTTTACTCCTACTCTTTGCTTCCTGTTTGCCAGCCAGTTCTCTATCCACATCAATACTGAACCCCCAATACCGTGTGATTTAAGTTTGTATCCTAATCTCTTATGTGGTACCTTGTCGAAAGCCTTCTGAAAGTCCAGATACAACACATCCACTGGTTCTCCCCTATCCACTCTACTAGTTACATCCTCGAAATATTCTATAAGATTCGTCAGACACGATTTACCTTTCGTAAATCCATGCTGACTTTGTCCAATGATTTCACCACTTTCCAAATGTGCTGCTATCCCATCTTTAATAACTGACTCTAGCAGTTTCCCCACTACCGATGTTAGACTAACTGGTCTGTAATTCCCCGTTTTCTCTCTCCCTCCCTTCTTAAAAAGTGGGGTTACGTTTGCTACCCTCCAATCCTCAGGAACTACTCCAGAATCTAAAGAATTTTGAAAAATTATCACTAATGCATCCACTATTTCTGGAGCTACTTCCTTAAGTACTCTGGGATGCAGCCTATCTGGCCCTGGTGATTTATCGGCCTGTAATCCATTCAATTTACCCAACACCACTTCCCACTAACCTGGATTTCACTCAGTTCCTCCATCTCCTTTGATCCGCGGCCCCCTGCTATTTCCGGCAGATTATTTATGTCTTCCTTAGTGAAGACGGAACCAAAGTAGTTATTCAATTGGTCCGCCATATCCTTGTTCCCCATGATCAATTCACCTGTTTCTGACTGCAAGGGACCTACATTTGTTTTAACTAATCTCTTTCTCTTCACATATCTATAAAAACTTTTGCAGTCAGTTTTTATGTTCCCTGCCAGTTTCCTTTCATAATCTTTTTTCCCTTTCCTAATTAAGCCCTTTGTCCTCCTCTGCTGGTCTCTGAATTTCTCCCAGTCCTCTGGTATGCTGCTTTTTCTGGCTAATTTGTACGCAACATCTTTTGCTTTGATATTATCCCTGATTTCCCTTGTTATCCACGGATGCACTACCTTCCCTGATTTATTCTTTTGCCAAACTGGGATGAACATTTTTTGTAGTTCATCCATGCAGTCTTTAAATGCCTTCCATTGCATATCCACCGTCAACCCTTTTAGAACTAATTGCCAGTCAATCTTGGCCAATTCACGTCTCATATCCTCAAAGTTACCTTTCTTTAAATTCAGAACCGTTGTTTCTGAATTAACAATGTCACTCTCCATCCTAATGAAGAACTCAACCATATTATGGTCACTCTTGCCCAAGGGGGCACGCACAACAAGTCTGCTAACTAACCCTTCCTCATTACTCAATACCTAGTCTAGAATAGCCTGCTCTCTCGTTGGTTCCTCTACATGTTGGTTTAGATAACTATCCCTCATACATTCCAAGAAATCCTCTTCCTCAGCACCCCTGCCAATTTGATTCACCCAAAATCCTCTTCCTCAGCACCCCTGCCAATTTGTTTATCAGCAAGCCTGAAACCCACGACCTGGTCACCAGCTCACGGGGGTTAGCACGCAACAAACGCTCATCAATGTACCTCAGTACATGTGACAAACTCAACTCAACCTAGTGGGAGCTTTCTGTGCACTTCACCCTGCCCCCCCACCCCGTGCACACACCTTTCCCCAGGTCACCTACACCTGTTACCCTACACCTTGCCCACGTCCGTCCCTTCCACCCATACCCTTCCCTCCAGCTTTATAGTTCACACCTCCTCATCTCTCCTATTTGACACTTTTTGTCTCCTTTTCACCTCCAGCCTGTCACATTCCACCCACCTGCCAACCCCCCTGGTCTCCCACCCATTGCTTGCCAAACCTTGTCCAACCGCCACAGTTTCCAGCTTTCTCCCCCCTCCCCCTCTATTAAGCCAATGATCTGAAGAAGTGTTCCGACCCAAAGCTTTGTCTGTCCAATCCCTGCACAGATGCACCTCCCCCTCTCCGACATCGAACAGTCTGTCCTCAGCAGAGGTCTTACCTTTGTCCCCCTCCGTCCCCACCTCAATGAGTTCCGCGCCCTCCATGACTTGGAACGCTTCTACCGTCGCCTCCGCCTCACAGCTCACTTCCATGGGAAGGAGTCCTCGCCCCCCACTGATGACCCCTTTTCCCGTCTCCAACGCACCCCCTCCTCGTGGAACCCCCCTCGTAGCCTTCCGGCTTTAGAACTCTTCATCAAAAACTGCCGCCGTGACATCAACCGCCTCAACTTCTCCACTCCCCTGTCTCACTCCAATCTCTCCCCCCCTGATCGCACTGCCATCGACTCACTCCGCAACAATCTAGATTGGGTTATCAAACCCGCCGACAAGGGAGGTGCCGTGGTAGTCTGGCGCGTCGATCTCTACAAAGCTGAGGCCACGCGCCAACTCTCGGACACCTCCTCCTACATACCCCTGGACCATGACCCCACTGACGAGCACCAGGCCACCATCTCCAGCACCATCACCGACTTCATCCACTCCCACGCCCTGCCCGACCGAGCCTCCAACCTCATCGTTCCCCAGCCCCGCACAGCCCGCTTTTACCTTCTCCCCAAAATCCACAAACCTGACTGTCCCGGTAGACCCATTGTCTCTGCCTGTTCGTGCCCCACCGAACTCATCTCCACCTACCTCGACTCCATCCTATCCCCCTTGGTTAAATCCCTCCCTACCTATGTTCAAGACACCTCAGGCACTCTCCGTCGTCTCCGCGCATTCCACTCTCTAGGCCCTCACCCCCTCATCTTCACCATGGACGTCCAGTCATTGTACACCTCCATCCCCCACCAGGATGGTCTCGAAGCCCTCCTTTTTTTCCTCGACCGTAGAAGCAACCAATACCCGGCCTCCGCCTAGCGGAGCTGGTCCTTACCCTCAATAACTTCTCATTTGACTCCTCCCATTTCCTCCAAATACAAGGCGTAGCTATGGGCACACGCATGGGCCCCAGCTACGCCTGCCTCTTTGTCGGGTACGTAGAACAATCCTTGTTCAATGCGTACCAGGGCCCCATCCCCGACTTCTACCACCGCTACATCGATGACTGTTTTGGTGCCACATCCTGCACCCACACACAACTGACTGACTTCATCCGCTTCACCACCAACTTCCATCCGGCACTCAAATACACCTGGACCATTTCCGACACTTCCCTACCATTCCTTGACCTCACTATCTCCATCGCAGGTGATAGACTTCTTACCGACATCCACTACAAACCTACCGACTCCCATGGCTATCTGGACTACACTTCTTCCCACCCTGCTTCCTGTAAGGACTCCATCACCCACTCCCAATTCCTCCGTCTATGCCGCATCTGCTCCCAGGATGAGGCGTTCCACACCAGGGCATCCGAAATGTCCTCATTTTTCAGGGAACGGGGGTTCCCCATCTCCACCATAGATGAGGCTCGCACCAGGGTCTCTGCCATACCCCGCAACACTGCTCTCTCTCCCCATCCCCCCACTCACAACAAGGGCAGAGTCCCCCTAGTCCTAACCTTTCACCCCACCAGCCGTCACATACAACAAGTGATCCTCCGTCTGTTTCGCCACCTCCAACGTGACCCCACCACTCGCCACATCTTCCCATCTCCCCCCATGTCTGCCTCCCACAAAGACCGCTCCCTCCGTAACTCCCTTGTCAATTCTTCCCTTCCCGTACCACCCCCTCCCCGGGTACTTTCCCTTGCAACCGCAAGAGATGCAACACTTGTCCCTTCACCTCCCCCCTCGACTCCATTCAAGGACCTAAGCAGTCGTTCCAGGTGCGACAGAGGTTCACCTGCATCTCCTCCAACCTCATCTATTGCATCCGCTGCTCTAGATGCCAGCTGATCTACATCGGTGAGACCAAGCGGAGGCTTGGCGATCGTTTCGCCGAACACCTCCGGTCGGTCCGCAATAACCAACCTGACCTCCCGGTGGCTCAGCACTTCAACTCCCCCTCCCATTCCGTATCTGACCTCTCTGTCCTGGGTCTCCTCCATGGCCACAGCGAGCAACACCGGAAAATGGAGGAAATGCACCTCATATTCCGCTTGAGCAGTCTACATCCTGGGGGTTGAACATTGAATTCTCCCAATTCTGCTAGCCCTTGCTGTCCCCTCCCCTTCATCAGCCCTCTGGTTGTCTCCTCCCCTCCCCCAGCCCTCGGGCTCGCCTCCGCCTTTTTTCCTTTCTTCTCCCCACCCCCTATCAGTCTGAAGAAGGGTTTCGGCCCGAAACATTGCCTGTTTCCTTCGCTCCATAGATGCTGCTGCACCCGCTGAGTTTCTCCAGCATTTTTGTGTACCTGCACAGATGCTGCCTGACCCACTGAGTTTCTGCAGCACTGTGTGTTTCTACACAAGATTCCAGCATCTGCAGCACTCTGCACATTTTCCACATTCTGTGGTTAATTACTGAGGGGAGGGGGTGTGCTGTGGGCTCCGACTTGGAAGTTTCCTCAGAGTGCAGATCGCGTTACAGGACTTGGTCACTCTGGGGAGGCCGGGAGGGGAGGCAGGAAAAGCCGTTCCCTGCTGAATGTATGCCGAGTAACTCCAACTGCAGGGACGGACAGGAGTGGTGCAGACCAGCACATGCTGGGGGTCCCTTTAAATTTGTAACTCAGCTGCCAATCAGGCAGCTAAAGGCATGTTCTAAAATGGCAGCTGACTCCTGCAGGGAGACAGAGTGCCTGGAGTCAATCAAGAGAGTAGTTAGCCGCAGGAAGGGCTTGTGATTCTGTCGGCGGTTTCCCCAAAGTAGGAGCAGAACGGTGAGCGAGTCACGTTTCACCTCGTTCCCCAGGAAATCCAGAAGGTGCAAAGATTGCAGCAAGATACAACATGGTACGTGCAAAGTAGATGCACTGGAAACAGAGCGTCTGACAGGAGAATGTAGCTGACAGACCAGGCTCACAGCCGAGCGGGACTGACAGACTGAAGGGTCCCGACCCAAAACGTCACCTAACCATGTTCTCCACAGATGCTGCCTGACCTGCTGAGTTACTCCAGCACTCTATCTTTTTTTTGTAATCCTTGCTTCCACACTGAGACACACATGCCCAGCTGAGACTTGCAAAGGAACATAGAACCGCACAGGAACAAGCCCATTGCTCATAATGTCCATGCCAAACAAGATGCCATTAATCTCCTCTGCCTGCACATTTAGCTTTATTTTTGTTGGGTTTATTATTGTCATGTGTACTGAGGTACAGTGAAAAGCTTTGTTCTGCATGTTATCCATCAGATCAGATCTACTATACATAAATGCCAAGTCCAATAGATAGATCAAATGGGAAGATACAGAGTGCAGAATATAGTTCTCAGCATTGTAGCGCATCAGTTCCAGAGACAAAGTCCAATGTCCGCAATGGGGTAGAGGTGAATCGGACAGTAGCCTAGCTTATGGAAGGACCGTTCAGAAGCCTGATAACAGAGGAAGAAGCTGTTCCTGGTCTGGTGGTGCGAGCTTACAAGCTTCTGTACCTTCTGCCGGATGGGAGCGGGGAGAAGAAGGAATGATGGGGGGGGGGAGAGAGAAAACAAGTCTTTGATTATGTTGCTGCTTTCCTGAGGCAGCGTGAAGTGTAGATGGAGTCAGTGGTGGGGAGTGTGGTCTGTGTGATGGACTGGCCCACACATCTACAACTCTATGTAATCTCTAGTGGTCTTGGGCAGAGCTGTTGTGAGGAAGTTGTGATCCATATCCATTTGTGTCTAACAGCTCCTTGAAACATATCCTGCAGAGCAAATTGTATGAATAGAAAAAAAGAAAATCTGAATCAAAATGATGACTGGAAAAAAAGCCCAGTTCTTACAGGTAGAAAGACAGTTATCCAGAGTTGCAAAATCTGATATTGAGTCCAGAAGGCATCAGTTGCCCAGATGAAACAAGTGTTGCTCCTCAGACATGTGGCAGTTCCCACTGTCAGAGTATAGGAGTGGCAGAGCTTTTGGTGGGCTGACGATTATGGTGGGCTCATGCTCCTCATCCCACACACACCCTCGCCCCCCCCACCCCTCCCGCCCCCCCCCCCCCCCACCCCTGCTGCCCACCTCCCCCTCCCACCCCACCCTTCCACCCCTTTCCCCCCCCCCACCCCCGGGAGCTGCCACCAGGAGTTTCTCCAATCACCACTCTCCAGCAAGGAAGTGAGGAGATTATCATCTCTCCGCTTGCTGCGAAACGGGCAGGAGATACCGTGCTCCCGGCAGCGGGTAAGTGTTGCGACTCCCAGAGACAGGGAGATGGTGAAGAGTTCATGCACACACAGGCTGGGAGTTTCATTTGGTTTAGTTTATTATTGTGCAGTGTACCGAGGTACGGTGCTATCCAGTGAAAGAAAATACCATATACAGATACAATCAAACCGTCCACTATGCAGATAAAGGATAAAGGATACAACATTCAAGATTTCAAGGTCAGTTTATTGTCACATGTACCAATTAAGGTACAGTGAAATTTGAATTACCATTCATTGAAAGATACAATATTGGTCTGATAAAGTCCAATAGAAGATAGTTGAAAGGTCTCCAATGAGGCAGATGGGAGTTCATGACCATACTCTAGCATGAGAGGAGGGTTCATGACCATACTCTAGCACGAGAGGAGGGTTCATGACCATACTCCAGCACGAGAGGACGGTTCAGTTGCCTCCCTAACAACAGGTTTGCTGAAATGAGGAACGGGTTACAGCAGCAGATTCAACAGAGGGATTAAAATGGGAGTTGATCTTGAACCAAACATAAAGTGTTCGAGAAACTCCGCGGGTCACAGGGGTGGGGGAGGTCGGGGAGTGCGGGGGTGGGGGGAACAAAGAGGTTGGGAGCGGGGGTTGGGATGGGGGGTTAGGGGTGGTTGAGTGTGGGGGGGGGGGGTTAGTGGGTGGAGCAGCAGGGTGGGTGGAAGCTGGGTGGACTATTCAGCTCATCTCTCCGTTCAATGTGTCCACAAACATTCCAGAAGCTGACCCTCACATTCCCAGATCCCCCTTTTAACACTGTTCTACAGATGGGAACTGACCCTAACAATGGACGCTGACTCAGGAACAGCTTCTTCCCATCTGTTACCTCTGAACGGTCCTTCCATAAGCTAGGGTATTGTCCAATTCACCTCTACCCCATTGCGGGCATTAGACTTAGTTTCTGGAACTGATGCGCTACAACGCTGAGAACTATATCCTGCACTCTGTATCTTCCCCTTTGCCCCATCTATTGTAGTCGAGTTTGACTTGATTGTATTCATGTACAGTATATCTGATCTGTTTTGGATAGCATGCAAAACAAAGCTTTTCACTGTACATCGGTAAACGTGAGAAAGATCATCCCTCATCCTCCAGCGCTCCAAGGAATAAAGTCCTAATTAGAGAGTTTCTCTTGGCCCCCACTAGCCACTTCCATGAATGGACCAGGTCCACCCACCTGCCCCAACTCTGCATTTGCCCCATTGCAGAGAGAAAGTCCCACGTCATTGGAGGTGGTACAATCACTGACCATTGTCCACACTGGTCGAAGCCCAACATGGCAGCTGGAGACAAGAGACTGCAGATGCTGGGACCTTGAGCAACACACAAAGCGCTGAAGTGGGGAAAGAGGACTGTGATGGTGTGGGGAAATGGGGTTGCCCCAGATTAGGGGACACAGGAAAGAGAGACAGTGAGGTGGGGCATTACTTGAAATTGTAGAATTCAATGTTCATATCTCCATCTCTGCAGTCCACTGGACGGGTGGACAACGGGGACGGACTGACAGGGGGGGGGACGGACAGAGGGGGGCGGACAGAGGGGGGACGGACAGGGGGGGACGGACGGGGGGGGGGGCAGACGGGGGGGGGCGGACGGGGAGGGGGGGACAGACAGGGGGGACAGACAGGGGGGTCGGACGGACAGAGGGACAAACAGGGTGGCAGGATGGGCAGGTAAATGGCAAATGAGGGTCAATGCAGAGCAATGCGTAACATTTGCCATATGAATCCCCCAGATCTTCATATTCTTGAACCTTTCACAATAGTTTACTTCCTTATTTTTGGTTTTCCTACCAAATGTAACTGATCAGTCAGCATTGCACTTCACCTCCCAACCATCTGCCCATCTCTCCACCCTGTCTTGATCTTCCTGAACTCTCCTGCTATCATCACCACTCACTACACTCTAAGCTTATTGTCAACTGCATAAGGATAACCCAAGGTGGAGTAAAATAGACAAATAAAGGATACGGCAGAAAGAAGCCAGGGTGATGACGGTGAACTCCGAGGGAGAGCAAAAAAGGAAACGAGAGGTAGAGAGCCGGAGGAAAGATTGGCACAAATAGAAAAGGGAAGCGGAAAGCAACTTGTAGATAAGTGACGAGCAAAAGGATTATACGAGGGTGGATCCAAGACCAGAGGGGAGGTGTACTCCACCGGGGACCGAGCCTGAGGTCAAAGCGGTCACGCCCCACCAAGGCCAACAGTTCAGTTTATTGTCACGTGTACTGAGGTACAGTGAAAAGCTTTTGTTGTGTGCTAACCAGTCAGTGGAAAGATAGTACATGATTACAATCGAGCCGTCCACAGTGTACAGATACATGATACGGGTAAAACGTTTATTGCAAGGTAAAGCCAGTAAAGTCTGATCAAAGATAATCCAATAGTAGTTCAGCACTGCTTTCTGGTTGTGGTAGGATGGTTCAGTTGCCTGATAACAGCTGGGAAGAAACTGTCCCTGAATCTAGAGGTGTGCGTTTCAACAGCACCTTGATGTCAGCAAACAGAGGGGTTGTGGAGATTGTTGTGCGGAGATGTTAGCGAGGCTGACAATTCCACAAATAGTGAGGGAGAGGGTCAGGAGGCATTGACCACAACCTTCCATACAGCCGAAAGCCCAGCGGTCATGCTTCCAACTGGAAAACCAAACTGAATAAAACACAGAGTGGTGGAGTAACTCAGCGGGTCAGGCAGCATCTCTGCCTGACATGGATAGGTGATATTTCGGGTTGGGACCGTTCTTCAAGCTGGATGACATTTGGTAGGAGACTGAAAAGAGGTAAGGAAACAATTGTGAAAGGTTCACGAATACGAAGGTCCGAGGATTCATGTGCATCGCTCTTCGGAAGTGGCAGAGCAGATCGGAAAATTGGTTTAACATAATGAGACACAAGGAATTGCAGATCCGGGAAGCTTGTAGAGAACAGAGTGCTGGAGTAACTCAGTGGGTCAGGCAGCATCTGTGGAGAACATGGATAGGTGACGTTCTGAGCATTTTTGTAAACCAGCATCAGCAGTTTGAACTAACTTTAATCGGACTTTATCTTTCACTGAACATTATACACTTTATCCTTCACCAAAGTCCACACTATGGACAGCTTGATTGTAATCATGTATAGTTTTTCCTCTGACTGGAGAGGACTTAACAACAAAAGCGTTTCACTGTACATTAATAAACTGAATTAAAATATTAGCAGTGTTACACCAAGAAATGTTAGCACCAACGCCACTCGACATGTTTGACCCAGAATCTTTGACCGTGGTCACTTAAGTGCCCCCCCCCCCCCCCATCTCTCCTGTTGCCTCTCAAAGTTGACAAAGGTGGTGGGAGGAACTACTTCTTGCAGTGAGCATTGTGATGCAGGTGGTGCAGAACCTGTACAGAACAAAACCCTCCAACCACATCAGAACCTGTACGGTCCGAGACCATCCAACACGACGTGAGAACCTGCACAGTGCTGGAGACTCAAACACACCATCGGAACCTGTACATACCCAGACCATCAAACACACTGTCAGACCCTGCACAGACCGAGATTCTCCAACATCAACGGCAGAACATCTGATGGAGCGACGTTGGACAAACAGCCGAGAAGTCAGTGAAGGAGCGCCGTGGAATCCATCACGCCCGAGCAGAGTCTCGGTTTGAAACCACATTCAACAGACACAAGAACTGCAGATGCTGGTTTATAAAAGAAAGTGCCAAGTGCTGGAGTAACTCAGCGGGTCAAGCAGCATCTCTGCAGAACACGGAGACGGGACCCTTCTTCAGACTGATTGTGGGGGGGGGAAGGGAGTTGCAAGAGAGGAGGGGCAGAATAAAGTGCGGTTGGTTAATAGGTGGACACAGGTGAGGGTGGGAGGTTTGATAGGCAGATAGCTGGACAAAGGCTAGAATTTAAAAAAACAGAAGGTGCAAGACAAATGTTTAAAGGATTAAAGAGTTGCAAATTGTAGAATCAGAGGAATGTAGGTGGAGGGGATAAATATGTGCGTCCATATGGGGCACGGGGAGGGGAAGAATGGGGGAGATGAGGGAGGGGGCAATTCAGGGTTACCTACAATTGGTCGGCACGGTGGGGCAGCGATAGAGTCGTTGCCTTACAGAGCCAGTGACCCGGGTTCGATCCCGACTACGGGTGCTGTCTGTACGGAGTTTGCACGTTCTCCACGTGACCTGCGTGGGTTCCTCCGGGATATCTGGTTTCCTCCCACACTCCAAAGACGTGCAGGTTTGTAGGCTAATTGACTTCGGTAACAATTGTACATTGTCCCTAGTATGTGTAGGGTAGTGGTATAGTGTGCGGAGATCACTGGTCGGTGGGAACCCGGTGGGCCTAAGGGCCTGTTTCCGCACTGTCTCTCTAAACTAAACTGGAGAATGCAGTGTTCAGCACCTCCTGGGGTGCAGCACCCCCTCGGCCCCGACCGGTCTTTGCTCGACACCCAAGGACGGGCAGAGGAACAAGAACACCGGACCCACCAAACAATGCACAGAACTGGAACAATAACGGTTCACAGAGTATGGCACGGCTCGAGCTGGCTGCCGTGGGAACCCCCGGTAAAGCAGCGAGTCTCAGGTCGCCGTCCCAAGCTTTCCACTGTACCTCAGTACACGTGACAATAAACGAAACAAACTCAAACCAAGTATCCTCCACAACCTAGGGTCACCACAAAGAGCAACCAAGTGCAAATCACCCTGCAGAGCGAGGGCACTTGACAACATTGTGGACACTTGCTATAAAGATGCCCTCACTAGCTACAAGTGTCAACCACTTGTGGCATTTGGCAGAATTATGTACGGCCACATGGATATACAGGGAATGGAGGGGTATGGGTTATGTGCAGGCATCATGCTCAGCACGGACATTGTGGGCCAAAGGGCCTGTTCTGAGTCATTCTATTTGACTCCTCCCATTTCCTCCAAATACAAGGCGTAGCTATGGGCACACGTATGGGCCCCAGCTACGCCTGCCTCTTTGTCGGGTACGTAGAACAATCCTTGTTCAATGCGTACCAGGGCCCCATTCCCGACCTCTACCTCCGCTACATCGATGACTGTTTTGGTGCCACCTCCTGCACCCACACACAACTGACTGACTTCATCCGCTTCACCACCAACTTCCATCCGGCACTCAAATACACCTGGACCATTTCCGACACTTCCCTACCATTCCTTGACCTCACTATCTCCATCGCAAGTGATAGACTTCTTACCGACATCCACTACAAACCTACCGACTCCCATGGCTATCTGGACTTCTTCCCACCCTGCTTCCTGTAAGGACTCCATCCCCCACTCCCAATTCCTCCGTCTATGCCGCATTTGCTCCCAGGATGAGGCATTCCACACCAGGGCATCCGAAATGTCCTCATTCTTCAGGGAACGGGGGTTCCCCTCCTCCACCATAGATGAGGCTCGCACCAGGGTCTCTGCCATACCCCACAACACTGCTCTCTCCCCCCATCCCCCCACTCACAACAAGGGCAGAGTCCCCCTAGTCCTCACCTTTCACCCCACCAGCCGTCACATACAACAAGTGATCCTCCGTCAGTTTCGCCACCTCCAACTTGACCTCACCACTCGCCACATCTTCCCATCTCCCCCCATGTCTGCCTTCCGCAAAGACTGCTCCCTCCGTAACTCCCTTGTCAATTCTTCCCTTCCCTCCCCGGGTACTTTCCCTTGCAACCGCAAGAGATGCAACACTTGTCCATTCACCTCCCCCCTCGACTCCATTCAAGGACCTAAGCAGTCATTCCAGGTGCAACAGAGGTTCACCTGCATCTCCTCCAACCTCATCTATTGCATCCGCTGCTCTAGATGCCAGCTGATCTACATCGGTGAGACCAAGCGGAGGCTTGGCGATCGTTTCGCCGAACACCTCCGGTCGGTCCGCAATAACCAACCTGACATCCCGGTGGCTCAGCACTTCAACTCCCCCTCCCATTCCGTATCTGACCTCTCTGTCCTGGGTCTCCTCCATGGCCACAGCGAGCAACACCGGAAATTGGAGGAAATGTACCTTGGGCAGTCTACATCCTGGGGGCTTGAACATTGAATTCTCCCAATTCTGCTAGCCCTTGCTGTCCCCTCCCCTTCATCAGTCTGGTTGTCTCCTCCCCTCCCCCAGCCCTCGGGCTCCTCCTCCGCCTTTTTTCCTTTTTTCCTTTCTTCTCCCCACCCCCTATCAGTCTGAAGAAGGGTTTCGGCCCGAAACGTTGCCTATTTCCTTCGCTCCATAGATGCTGCTGCACCCGCTGAGTTTCTCCAGCATTTTTGTGTACCTTCGATTTTCCAGCATCTGCAGTTCCTTCTTTAACACTGAGCCATTCTATGTTGTTCAATGAAAGTCAGACTAGCATTGCCTATTGAAGCAGACATGGTTGAAAGTCTCAAGCTCTTTGGAATAAATATCACCTGTAATTTGTCCTGGACCAGCCACATCGAAGCTTTGGCCAAGAAAGCACACCAACGCCTCAATTTCCTTAGAAGTTTTACAAAGATCAGCATGTCCCCAACAACTCGCACCAACTTCTACAGATGCACCGTAGAAAGCATTTTATCGGGATGCTTCACAGCACGGTTTGGGAACAGCTCCATCCAAGATCGTAACAAATTGCATTGAAATTGTGGACGCAGCCCAGCCAATCACACAAAGCAACCTCCCTTCCATTGACTCCATCTACACCTCACGCTGCCTCGGCAAGGCCGCCAGCATAATCAAGGACCAGTCTCATCCCGGTCACTCCCTCTTCTCCCCTCTCCCATCAGGAGGCGGCCCAGGACAAAATGTTCAGTATGGGAATAGAAAGTTAACAGCCGGGCGATCAAGCAGGTCTTGATCGATTGATTGAGTGCATGTGTTCGGCGAAGCGGTTGTGAATGCAGCCCACCACTAAAGGGCAGCATAAATGCTAGCTGCAAAAGTGGCAACAGGTCCCCTGATACCTGAGGGGGCTGAATAACAGCTGGTCCCATCCATTCCCATCTCACCGGCAGCCCCCCAACTTCCTCTCCGTGACAACATCCGCCCACCCTGCCTCAGCCACCAAATACTGATCGTGGCGGCACGGTGGCGCAGCGGTAGAGTTGCTGCTTTACAGTGCTTTCAGGACAAGTGACCAGGGTTCGATCCTGACTACGGGTGCTGTCTGTACAGAGTTTGTACGTTCTCTGCATGGGTTTTCTCCGGGAACTCAGTTTCCTCCCACACTCCAAAGATGTACGGGTTTGTAGGTTAATTGGCTTGGTTTAAATGTAAATTGTCCCTAGTATGTGTAGGATAGTGTTAATATGCAGGGATCGCTTGTCGGCGTGGACTCGGTGGGCTGAAGGGCCTGTTTCTATCTCTAAACTAAAAAAAAGTGTGAAAACGCACAAACTCAGATTCAGGAACAGTTTTTTCCCCAACTGTTACCCAGGCAACTGAACAGTCCCCTCACCAGCTGGAGTGAGGTCCTGACCACCCATTGGAGCCCTTTCAATTATCTTTAATCGGACTTTATCTTGCATTAAACATAGTATAGTTTATATGTACATGGTGGACAGTTTGATTGTAATCATGTATAGTTTTTCTTTGACTGGAAAGCACGCAAACAAAAAACTTTTCACTGTACCTTGGTTACACGTGACAATAATAAGCTAATCTAGT
Organism: Malacoraja senta; assembly: GCA_038087875.1. NCBI lineage: Eukaryota > Metazoa > Chordata > Chondrichthyes > Rajiformes > Rajidae > Malacoraja > Malacoraja senta. Next base: position 59,637 of record JAXLNO010002468.1, on the reverse strand, counting down.
GTGTAGTGAGTGGATGAGAAAGTGGGATAACATAGAACTGGTGTGAACGGGTGATCGCTGGTCGGCGTGGACTCGGTGGCCGATGGTGGATCGTTTGATCACTCTGGCTGGACATTCCAGGAACACTCTTAATATCATCAAGCTGGAAAGAGTGCAGAGAAGATTTACAAGGATGTTGCCAGAACTTGAGGGCCTGAGCTACCGGGAGAAGTTGGGCAGGTTATTCCTTGGAGCACAGGAGGCTGAGGGGTGATCTTATAGAGGTTTATAAAATAAGAGAGGACTAGATGGGTCAATGCACAGAGTCTTTTACCCAGAATGTGGAAAATCAAGAACCAGAGAACATAGGTTTAAGGTGAGAGGGGAAAGAATTAACAGGAACCTGAGGGACAACATTTTCACACAGAAGGTGGTGGGTGTATAGAACGAGCTGCCAGAGGGGGTAGTTGAGACAGATACTGTCACAACATTTAAAAGACACTTGGACAGGCACATGGATTGGAAAGGTTTTGCGAGATATGGGCAAAATGTGGCAGGTGGGACTAGTATAGATGAAGAATCTTGGTCGGCATGGACAAGTTGGGGTGGAAGGGCCTGTTTCCATGCTGTGTGACTGTCCCACACCTTACCCGCGTGGTCACTGGCTCTACCCCACCTTACCCACATGGCAACTCTGTGAGAGCATTTCTAATGGGCAGAAGTCTCTTGACCGATTTCCCAGAGTTTCTGTGCAGCTGACCCTCACCCTCGTGTGGATGACATCACACTCCACGTGGACAATTCCTCACCCACGTGTGGACAATTCCTCACCCCACGTGTGGATAACATCTCACCCCACGTGGACAATTCCTCACCCCACGTGGACAATTCCTCACCCCACGTGGACAATTCCTCACCCCACGTGTGGACAACATCTCACCCCACGTGGACATCTCCTCACCCACGTGGGACATCTCCTCACCCACGTGGGACATCTCCTCACCCAAGTGGGACATCTCCTCACCCAAGTGGGACATCTCCTCACCCAAGTGGGACATCTCCTCACCCACGTGGGACATCTCCTCACCCACGTGGGACATCTCCTCACCCACGTGGGACATCTCCTCACCCACGTGGGACATCTCCTCACCCACGTGGGACATCTCCTCACCCACGTGGGACATCTCCTCACCCACGTGGGACATCTCCTCACCCACGTGGGACATCTCCTCACCCACGTGGGACATCTCCTCACCCACGTGGGACATCTCCTCACCCACGTGGGACATCTCCTCACCCACGTGGGACATCTCCTCACCCACGTGGGACATCTCCTCACCCAAGTGGGACATCTCCTCACCCAAGTGGGACATCTCCTCACCCAAGTGGGACATCTCCTCACCCACGTGGGACATCTCCTCACCCACGTGGACAAAATTCCTCACCCCCACGTGGACAATTCCTCACCCCCACGTGGACAATTCCTCACCCCCACGTGGACAATTCCTCACCCCCACGTGGACAATTCCTCACCCCCACGTGGACAATTCCTCACCCCCACGTGGACAATTCCTCACCCCCACGTGGACAATTCCTCACCCCCACGTGGACAATTCCTCACCCCCACGTGGACAATTCCTCACCCCCACGTGGACAATTCCTCACCCCCACGTGGACAATTCCTCACCCCCACGTGGACAATTCCTCACCCCCACGTGGACAATTCCTCACCCCACGTGTGGACATCTCCTCACCCACTCACATGCCAACCTTTCCAGCTTTCTCCACAGATTTCCAAGACCCAGTTAGTCTGAAGAAGGGTTTCAACCGAAATCATCCTCCATTTCTTCTATCCAGAGATGAGTTAGTGCAGCATTTGGTGTCTAGCCAATTCCCTTTATTTGCAGTATGCAAATTACACACAGATATCTCAAGACTGATTTGACAAAGATTTTATCTGTTTATTTGGTGAATGTAAATTCCTTCACTATTTAAAAAATCACGAAATACAAAAAATGTCAACGGAGTCTGCAAAAGCTAATTCACCAGCAGCGACAGCTCCTACAAGAGGGACCATGAGATCCATGAGGTAATGTGTAACCTCAGCACTGTGTACACTACAGGCATGGTTGGTGTTGGGTTGGGAGGGGGGGTGATGGTGGAAGCATTTGGTGGGTTACATAACAAGTTTGTCAGAGTGGAACCCAAAAACAGGTCAAGCATCAATGACAGGGTCTCCAATCAACAACCCTTCAACCCAAGTACATTTGCAACAAACTCCTTATCTTTCTGATCACATCAATGAGGTGTAAAGTTCACCCCTTTTCTCTTTCAGTTATTCATTCTGCACATTGTTTCTCATATTCTTTCAACTGTGTGTCCGATATAATATTTACAGTTCAGAGACATAATTTGTTCAAAATTAACTAGAGGAAAAACCCACAACATATGTGAAGAAACAAGAGCGCATATTCCATACTAACCCTCGGCCCGAGATAGGAAACAATCAAATCAAACGTGGAACAATTCCAAGGCTTGAAATAAATGGTGGCAAGAGACAAAACATAACCCCCAGCCCCCCAGAACTTGCCCAGGAAGGAGGAGCTGGGTGCAGATCGAGGGGGCAATGGGGCAAAACTCAGGCACAGCCATCAGCAAGCACAGAGGTGCAGAACTTTCTCACTACTTCCACTGTTCTCACAAACCAGTGAGGAAGCAGTTGTAAGCCAGGAGCTAGAGGCTCCCGATATAACCACGGATCAAACAGTCACAATTCAGTACAAACTACCAACAAACCAATGGCAATTTTGAATATCAATACTGCTGTGTCATACTACCCCAGAAAAGTTAAGCTAAAAACAGTAAGGTGAGACTTTAAAATGTGCAAGTTAAAAGGTACAGCACCCTAGGATGGAGAAGGGAGTTTTCACCACCAATGTTTATAAAAAATAAGTAATTTGAAACAACACAATTTTCAGCAGCATAACATTCTAGTTTAAAAGTGAAATATAACTTTTGAGAAAGCCAGTGCTCGGCAGAGTAATTGTCAAAAGGTCGTCAAGCATTTTCTTCAGAAAAGACAGCGAGGAAAAACAGATTCAATTATATGTCAAAAATCGAAGCAGTAACAACTGCTGAACAACAAATCAAATTGCAACACACTTCGTACATGCATACGCATTGGATACTGTAAGTTGTTTATTCCCTATTTAAAAAGTGCAAGAGACGTTTGCAACTGATGGGGAGGAGAGGAGAGCGGAGGGGGGGGGGTGGAACGATGTGGCTATACCCTCAGAAAAAGTGGGCCTAGAAATTAACCCTGGTCATATATTGGGGGAAAGGAAGGTATGTATAAAGGGAGGGAGGAGGGGAGAGAAGGTAAGAAAAACTTTCACCCATTAAAAGGGGAGGGGAAGGAGGGAGAGGCAAGCGGGGCGAGGGGGAAGGTGCAACATTGGGATTTAGCAACATTGGGGCATGTATCAACGTTCCATTCGCAGCCACTTCAAAGGGAAAAGAGATACATTGTAGCAGCTTGCAACATGACCTGCGACAGGAACACATGGGCGAGCAGAGGCGGCATCGGCTTATTGTCTACCTTCCTGCGCTAGGGTTCCTTTTAATTAAAAAAGGGGGAAAAAAGACTAAGGTGGTTTGAGCGGAGGGAGGGGGTGCTTTTTTTTTTGTAAAGAGGGATAATGGACATTTTTTCAGGGATTGTTGTTTTACCTCTCTCTCTCTCTCTCTCTGGAAGGGAGGGGTGGGGAGGGGGAGTAAAGAGCGAGAGAGAGAGAGAGAAAATAAGGGAAAGACATTTAAGAGAAATTTGTAATACTCGAAAGGAACTCACCGTCATGAAGAGCGCCTGCCTAACGGGGTTTCCTCGCCATCACATCAGGGGCTAAGATAGGTCAGCTCCAGCAGCTGTTCCCGCACTCTCCTGTCAGGAATCACATTCTCAAACCTTCAGCTAAACACCACCCCTCTCCTCAAACACCTCACAGGGCACAACAAAATCACCCACTCCCATTCTCCCAAATATTTATTCACTAGGTGATTTTTCTTTATTCTAAATAGTTATGTTTTCGATTCGTTTTTCACTGCACTCCACATGTAAATTCCCCCCCCCCCACAAAAAAAATCGGAGTGTGATTATCCGTGCATTGATTTCCCTGCATCAATGTATCTCGGACTGGGGAGTGTTGTTTCACTGTTGATCATTTAGTCAGAGACCAGGCGGGTGGCGCGGCCGCCTCATGCCCGGGGTCCTTGCGGCTGCCCGAGCAATAGCGGGCGGTGCGCGCCGCTCATTGGTGGAGACCCGCAGCGCGCCCGCCAATCAGCGCCATGCCCTGCCAATAGCCACTCCCCATTGGCCAACTCTGCGGCTGCGCCAGCCAATAGCCGCTCCCCACTGGCTACTAGCCCACTGTACAGCGCCATGACCCAATGGCCACTAGCCCACAGCAGCCAGCCTCCCACTGGCCCACTGTACAGCTCCACCAGCCAAGGGCCACTCCCCACTGGCTACTGGCCCACTGTACAGCGCCATGACCCAATAACCACAGGCCTCTAGCCCCATTGGCCCACTGTACAGCGCCATGACCCAATGGCCACTGGCCCACAGCAGCCAGCCTCCCACTGGCCCACTGTACAGTGCCATGACTCACTGGCCTCTACCCCCACTGCCCCACTGTACAGCGCCATGACTCACTGGCCACTACCCCCACTGTACAACGCCATGACCCAATGGCCACTGGCCCACAGCAGCCAGCCTCCCACTGGCCCACTGTACAGCTCCACCAGCCAAGGGCCACTCCCCACTGGCTTCTGGCCCACTGTACAGCGCCATGACCCAATGGCCACTGGCGCACTGTACAGCGCCATGACCCAATAGCCACTGGCCTCTATCCCCACTGGCCCACAGCGGACAAGTCCACACACGCTTCCCATTGGCTGCTGAGCCAGCGGCAGATACATGCCTGTGATTGGTTCGTGGAACTGGGGCAGGGCTGCTGGAGCTAAGCCCAGCCTGTTGCATATTCATCAGTGGGTGGGGCGACAGGGGAGGAGCTGCCTCCCACTCTGAGTGGCTGCATTTGAAGGCAACTGTGTCTCATGGTTGGCATGCTGGGCGGAGAGAGGAGGGTGCAAGGCAGAGGGTGCAGGGCGAGCGAGGGGAGAGTGTACAGTGAGCGAGTGGAGGGTACAGAGTGAGGAGAAGGGGGGAGAGTGGACCTCAGTGAGGGGAGAGTGTGCCTCAGTGCTTTTCTCCCACATTCCTAAGATGGCAGGTGTGGAGGTTAATTGGCCCTCTGTAAATTGTTCCTAGTGTGTAAGGAGTGGATGAGAAAATGGGATAACATGGAACATGTGAAAAGGTGGATCAATGGTTGGTGTGGCGTCGGTGGGCCAAAGGGCCTGTTTCCGTGCTGTATCTCTAGTCTAAACATAAGAACACTGCCCCCAACAGTAAAACATCTCAAGGTCTGAAGAAAGATCCCAACTTGAAACATCACCCATCCACAGAAGCTGCCTGACCCACTTAATTACTTCAGCACTTTGTGTTTGACGCAAGTTTTCCAGAATCTACAGTTCCTTACGTCTTCATTCTAAGGAAGTTTACAGGAGCATTCACAAACATTATTTGACACAAGACAAATTATACGTCAAGGGAGATGCAGAATTGTTGACAAACGGGTGCCGGTACGCATGTCAATTAAAATTAAGCTTCATTTATCAACAATCTTTTTCATCAATATACCTCCCCTGCTTTGATTTTGTGACAAATTAACTAATTTAATACACTAATAACTACAACGTATAAAATCACATTACTGCCCCAGAAAATTGCAAACTTAGTTTTTAACTATTTACAGGTGCCTGTACACAGCAGCATCACAAAATAAACACAGCCCTTCTGCTTTTATCCCTCATGCAGTTATCTCATCCCTCTTCACATGGATTACATCTCAGGTACACTGTAGAATGGAGTTCAATACAGAGACTGTTGAATGCAATTAATAGGGGGTGACACGGTGGCACAGTGGTAGAGTTGCTGCCTTACAGCACCAGAGAAGCAGGTTCCATCCTGATTACGGATACTGTATGTATGGAGTTTGTACGTTCTTCCTATGACCTGCGTGGGTTTTCTCTGGGTGCTTCAGTTTCCTGCCACGCTCCAAAGACGTACAGGTTTATAGGTTAATTGGCTTCGGTAAAATTGTAAATTGTCCCTAGTGTGTAGGATAGTGTTAGTGTATGGGGTGATCGCTGGTTGGCATGGACTCGGTGGTCCAAAGAGGCCTAATTCCACACTTTACTTTAAAGTAAAGAAGCGCGAGGTGTTACATTTTGGGACGTCTAACCAGGGCAGGACCTACACAATGAACGGCAGGGCTCAAAGGAGTGTTGTAGAACAAAGGGATCTGGGAGTGCAGGAACATAGTTCCTTGAAAGTGGTGTCGCAGGTAGATAGGGTGGTCAAGAAGGCTGTGCGTATTTACAAATCCCTTCACTGGGACATTGTTAGTGCAACAGCCAACATAACCAAATATACTTAACAACGAGTTTCAGAACACAGAAAATTAAATTAGCTACAAATTAATAAAGACTGCCACTAGAATTCAGGAGTGAAGCTGTTTAGCCAGAGTTAATGAAACATGAGACTTTCATTGGAAATCTACACCCCCGATGTCCAGTTACTGACTGCAGTCAGAACACATTTCAATGGATTTCTGGATGTTACAAGGATCGAGTGATATCAGGATAGGAAACAGTGTTGAGGTGGAAGTCCATCACAGGTACTGACCTCCCACCATTGAAGGTCCATCACAGGTACTGACCTCCCACCATTGGAGGTCCATCACAGATACTGACCTCCCACCATTGAAGAGATCTATAGGAGGCGCTGTCTCAAAAAGGCAGCCAATATCATATTGGCCACTCTCTCATCTTGCTGCTCCCATCGGGAGGATGGTACAGGAGCCTGAAAACTGAGACCTCGATGTTGAAGAACAACTTCTTCCCAGCAACCATCTGGCTCTTGGACACTGCATAACACTAACCTCAGTAACTGTGATCTGTGGACTGTGTCTTTGGTTGCACTACGCAGTTTAGTTTTGCACTATTATAATGACCTAGTATTAGAGTTATTGATGTATTATTAATTATTATATCTTTTTTTGTGTGTTATTGCGTATACGGGCTAGTTAAGCTGCAAGAAATAAGAATGTCATTGTTCCATTGCCGGTACATCTGACAATAGACACTCTTGATGCTTGGTCCTCCTTGCTGGATGTATATCCTCCCTCTGCAGCAGCACCACCAGACACCTGCACCAGGGGATCCGCAGCGGTTCAAGATTCAGCTCAACACCACCTTCCTACGATATATAGTGATGGGCACCAAGTGTAAGGGTGATGAAAATTAAAATAATTTATGAATACAAGTGAAAATGACAATCACAAAGAATGGAGTCGAAAGATATACTGATGGGGTGAGATGAAAAGCTGTCGCAGAAAACTAGCTAAAATAATCAAAGATGCGTCCCACCTCAGTCATTCTTTCTTCTCCCTGCTCCTGTCCGGCACAAGGTACAGAAGCTTGAAAACGTGCTCCTAACCATCTTATCTGCTGCCCTCACGGTTTTATATCTCCCCATAAGGTCAACTTGCAGTCTCCTGCACTGCAGGGAAACAAAGACCAAGTGTGAAAGCTCGTTCCTGTGCTGTCGGTCGGGCTGTGGACAAGGATTTACGGCTTTAGACCAAGTCGTGCTGATGGGGGAAGGGGCAGTGAGGGGAAATTTCTCAAGTTAAAGAAAAAGGATAAACTGGTAGTTCAGGTAATGATGACCAGTCTGTCAGGAATAGTTCACACCAACACAAGTGTGCACTTCTAGTTAAGGTCAGGTCAGATCAGGAAGGAGTGCTGAAAAGACATTGAGGCTCTTTACCCGAGTGCCTGCAGTATTTATAACAAGTGAATTAACGTCACAAATCTCTACCATGTAAAAGTCTTCAGATAAATGTGTTGTCAAAGCGATAAAGAATGAGAATTAATTATTTCCAGGGATGCGTTTAGAGGAAATAGACACAATTGAAAAGGAGTGGGGGGGTGGTAGGCCAGATAATAGAGATTGGAGTAAAAGCAAGGCAGAGGAAGGAATTGCTCAGAAAGTCAGGAGGTGGCTGGTGAGGGAGTATCAGAGTCTCACCGTGGACGTGGTAAACCAAGTGAACAATTATGGTGTAGGTGAAGCATTTCTGGAGTGCTTAAATCACTGCACTGGTAAACCAGGAAGGGAACCGGCTATTTCAGATCGAATGGTGTGTAGAGAAAGGGTTAATAATAGTCTAGTGATTGAGGAGCTTTTAGAAACAAGACCACAATGTGATCAATTTTCCTATAAAAAAACAATGATTTCTATTTTGGTTTAGGTTTATTATTGTCACATGTACCTGGTTACAGTGCAAAGCTTTGTTTCGCATGCTGTCCAAAGAGAGGAGACACCCCATACATAGATGCCAAGATTTGTTTTCCAGCACTGTTAATTGTTAATTTACTTCTTGCAGGGCTGAGGAAGTGCTGCAGTGTCAGATGTGCCATCTTCTGAATGAAAAATGTAACAACCTCAAGAGTGTTTCATTGTCATTTGTAGCGATAACAGAACATTGACATTCTTACCTGCTGCAGCTAAACTGGCCTGTCAATGTAATAACACACAGATAATATAATCATATATACAATAAATGAATAACTGTAGTACTGGGTAAACCATAATAGTGTAAAAACCAAAGTCCCCAGTGCAACCAAAGACACAGAGCATAGAAGATCATAGTTGCTGAGATCAATGTTATACAGTGTGGAAAAGCCTGATGGTTACTGGAAAGAAGCTGTTTTTGAGCTTGGAGGTCACAGTTCACAGGCCGTCACAGTACCTTCTTCCCGATGGTAGCAGCGAGATGAGAGCGTGGCCAGGGTGGTGTGGGTCTTTGATGATGCTGGCTGCCTTTTTGAGACAGTGCCTCCTGTAGATCCCTTCAATGGTGGAGCGGTCAGTGTGATGGCGCATGATGAACCGGGCAGTGTCCACCACTGTCTGTAATTGTCATCATTCCTGGGCTTTGGAGTTGCTGATCTTCTGATGCAACCAGTCAGTAAGTTGTCTACTGTACACCTCTATAGGGTGCATGTTCTTAAAGGATCCCAAAGCCACTATTTTGAAGAAGAGTTCACAGTCAACTATAAAAACAGATTATAGGGTCCCTATCGTAATGTTGTTTGTGGGAGCTTGCTGTGTACAAACACGTCTCAATTCCAACTGTGGCTACACTTCAAAAGGACTACTTTGCAAACAAAGCACTGAGTCAGCCACAGACAACATATAATACAATATTCTTTTTCCCCTGGGAGACAGTAAATTTACTGAGTGAGCTCGTTTGGTCATTTTGAACTCTTTTGACATTTACTGTCATTTTCCTAAGATCTCAGATGAATTGCAGTTTACGTCTGAAACATCTTCAGCGGTAGTGGCTTCAATACCCGATCTGATGTATTGGTGTCAACAGGAGTGTTTGCTGTTAAGCTTGACATTGCATTAAAGCACGGTTTAATTAGGTGTGATTTATTGATCCAGGATAATACTTCAAGGTTGTAGGAGATTTCCCTAAACCTGACACAATTACCTTAAATCATTAATGATATAAAAATCTATGGCTTCACATCTCTCATTCCAATGTTTAAATTCAGAACATTATTTTTTATCTGAAACCATGAATTCATCTCCATCATTGTTTTTCGCATGAGTAATTGGGTAGAGAACCTCTCCTTGACACTTTGTTCACTCAACCCTCTCCACCATCGCTATCCCCAGGTACTCTCTCCTGCAACTGCAGAGATGCAGCACCTTCCCCTACATTTCCTCCCTCACCTCCATTCATGGACCCCAACAGTCCTTCCAGGTGAGATAGAGGTTCATATGTACTGCATTTGGTGTTCTCAACATGGCCTCCACTGCATCAACGAGACCAAGGTAGCCCCGGACATCGTTTTGCCTGACATTGGCACTCTCTGCCAGGGCCAGCTGGAGCTCCCAGCTGCTAACAATTTCAATTCCCTCTCCCAAACATACCTGTCCTTCATTGTGCTTCTCCACTCCAGAGTGAGGCCGCCCACCAACTAGAAGAGCATTTCATATTCCGCTTGGGCAGCCTGGAGTCCAACTGAATTCTTCCATTTTACGTCATCCCTATCCCATTATCATGTACCCAGCTTCCTTTCCTCTCCCATCCAATCCTTTCTTTCCGTTTCCCCGGCCACCATCACCCAGTGCCTTTCCCCTCCGCCACCTGCTCATCCTGCACCCCTCCCCATCCTATGTCCCCACCCCATCTCTTCCTTTCTTCCCACCATCCCTCTCTCTGCTTCTACATTTCAATCCCCATCTTCCTTGCTTAGCAGAAATCTGGCTCTTTGTCTCTCAACTGATCCCCTCCAGCCTCGGTTACTCTCTCAACCCTTCTCTCCGCCAACTACATCGTCTGCCAAGTAACCCCTCCTCACCTGAAGAAGGGTCCCGACCCAAAACGTCACCTATCCATGTTCTCCATAGATGCTGCCTGACTTGCTGATTTACTCCAGCACTCTGTGTTTCTTTTTTGGAAACCAACATCTGCAGTTCCCTGTCTCTACACCTATCACTTGCCAGCTCTTGCCCCACCCTTCCCCTCAGCTATCTCCATCAATCTGAAGAAGGGCCCCGACCTAAAATATAGTCTGTCCGTTGCCTAACCGGTCTGAGTTCCTTCAGAATGGTCCTCAGGGCGGACACAATGACATTGGATCACGCAGCCCAGTAAAAGGCCCGGGCCCATCCGCACTCCAGGCCCCTCACTCCTAACTCCTGTCACCCAAGGCAACCAAGTGCATCACGTGGTGTCGCACCTAGGTCAGGTGATCAGTTCCCCATCACGTGCTCCACACCCCGATCTCTAGGCGCGGGATATTGCCCCCCCCGCCACGTGGTCGAAGTCAGGCGCGCCGTCGGGTATCCCCCGTCACATGCCCCCCCTCCCATGGCCCTGACCTCCGCCACGTGGCCCGCAACCCCCCCCGCCACGTGCGCGCGGCCGGCGCGAGTTCTCGCCCAGTCTGGATTCGCCCACTCGGGATCTGGGGGTGGTCGGGATTTATTTATGCCTCACGATGTCGCTGGCCACTCCGGCCAACGTCCGGCTGGACACTTCACCCTGGGATAACGTGATAACGCCCAAGTCGTCACTAAAGCGGGAATTCCTGTGGCATTAGGTGCAACGCTGGTTCCGAGTGGAACCTCTCCCCCCCCCTCTCCATTCCCACTCCCCCTCCCTCCCGCACCCCGGGCGGCACGCGGCAACGGAGGGATGTGTTTGAATGAGGCCGCGCTCCCGTCAGCAGCGCCGCGGCCTGCGGTCAACCGCCCAGGTGGGACCCCGGGGTGGGGTGGGGAGGGTGGGGGACCCCGGGGTGGGGCGGCGGGTCCCGGGGTGGGGCGGCGGGTCCCGGGGTGGGTGGGGCTAGGCCGGGAGCCAGGGACGCGGCGTCGAGGCGGCAGGCCCAGGGCGAGTGTTATCTCCGGGCCGCAACAACGGCGTGGTTCTGGTTGCGGGCCCCGGCCCTCGACCGTGGGTGCGGTCTGTCATGGACCTTCGGCCCACCGAGGACAGCGGGTACATAGTTTCTTGAACGTGGCATCGCAGGTAGACGGGGCGGTCAAGAAGGGTCTGGGTACATTGGACACCAGGCAGGGCATTGAAGATGTTATGTTACACTTGTACAAGACGTTGTGCAGGCTAGGACTTTATTCTTTGGAGGATGGGGGCTGATCTGATAGAGGTGTACAATCATGAGAGGAAGAAGATAGGGTGTCCTTTACCCAGAATAAAGCAATCAAGAACCAGGGGACATAGGTGTAGAGTGAGAGGAGAACGATTTCATAGGATCCCGTGGGGCAACGTTTTCACACAGAGGGTGGAGGGAATATGGAACAAGCTGGAAGTTGAGGCAAATGCTATAACAACATTTAAAAGGCATTTGGACAGGTACATGGATAGGAAATGTTTAGAGGGATATGGGTCAAATGCGGGCAGGTGGGATTAATGTAGATGGAGCATGGGTAAATTGAAGGGCCTGTTTCTGTGCTGTATGACTATGAATTGATAACATGATTCCAAGATAAACTAATCTCATCTGCTTACATGTGATCCACGTCCCTCCATTCCCTGCATATCCATGTGCCTACTTAAATGTCTCCTAAACATCGCTATCATATCTGCCTCCACCACACCCCTGAAAGTGCGTTCCAGGCACCCAGCACTGTGTTTGGGGGGTGGTTAGTGTGAGTGTGACGCCGCAGCCCCCCCCCCCCCCCCCCCCGCCCCCGCCCCCGCAAACGCGCGTTGGGGAGACAGACCCAACGGGTCTGCACTTGGTCTAGTCTCCTTTAAACGTTGAAACTCTCTCCATAAAGCTATGCCTTTGAGCCTTGGACATTTCCACTCTGGAGGGGAGAGGGGAGAGGGGGGAGGATCAGACTGTCTTCTTTATAATTGTATGTACTTCTGTCAGGTCTCCTCTCAACCTCTGGCATTCCATTTTCCATCCTCTCCTTTTAACTAATTCACTCTAATCCAGGCAGCATTCTGTTAAACTACTTGTGCACCCTCCCAAGCCTTCACATCCTTCCTGTAATTTACAGCTCTGTGATCTGACACTTGCAGCTCAGGATTGGTAAATATGCTGCTTTATCTTCTGACTCTTGATTGAAATTTATCTGTGAATAATTACCAAATATAAAATGAATTAAATATAAACTTATCTCATTCCTCTCATATCCCTTTGTCAGTGACCGTATATTCATTTCAGTGTAAACGTCCCCTAGTTCATCTGAAATATCTTAATGTTAATGTCAGAAATGCCCGTATGGAAGTCTGCACTTTCAAATGGACCATCGTGCATTGATGTTTAATGTCAGCTGGTAAACAGACAGATGTAGATATAATGGTAGGTACACAAAAATGCTGGAGAAACTCAGCGGGTGCAGCAGCATCTATGGAGCGAAGGAAATAGGTAACGTTTCGGGCCGAAACCCTTCGCTCCATAGATGCAGCTGCACCCGCTGAGTTTCTCCAGCATTTTTGTGTACCTTCGATTTTCCAGCATCTGCAGTTCCTTCTTTAACACAGATGTAGATATAATGCTGCTATGAAATTACTCATACATTTTATTATCGGAGATATTTTGTGTTAATCTAAAGATGGCTCGCTGCAGAAGAAAACATTCTACCTACTCATTTCTTCTGGTTAGATAAGATTAAATGATAGATGTTGAAAGATTCCCAAAGTATTAAATGTCATTATTTAAATTAATCTCGCTTTAAACGATCATTGTGGAATTTATTCTCTTTTGCCGCTACATGAAATAACATAAAAAAGAAATTCCTCAAGAAACTTGAACAATTATTTGCATTTAGCATATTTACAGAGTTGCCATGCAGTGCTTATAAGAAACCTATTGGTAAATTTGCTGACATGTGAAGCTGAATTAAACATACCAATAATGTAAATGGAAACTTTTTCCCCTTGGCATTCTGAGTCGGCTGTTAACTTTGACAGTGCAGGGTTCATCCTTTTCTCCATCAGTCTGACCTCTGCCCAGCATTCTTAGGGCAGAACTAGCATCATGACCCCACCATGTGGTAGTTGTGGCTTTGACCAATCTGCCTTAAACGACCTGGGAGTCTACAAATTAAATGATTGATATTATACACTACAAATCCATTTAAAAGTGCTGTTTCTGGAGATTAAATTCATCGATAAAGCGAATGATGAGCAAGCATATTTGGTTACAATAATTTGAAATCACAAATCATTTCTCCAATCAAGATACTTGAAAGGATTTTAACAATGGCTATGTTTAGTGGTCTGGGCCATATACGTGCAGAAGTAGAATGGTAAATTTGTAGTGCCAGTTCTTCAAGTACTCCCCCATTTTCACCGTTCTCTTAGTAAACAGAATTCACTGACATGCATCTTATCAGACAGCGAGTTGCCCATTGAAGAAGGGTTCTGACCAGAAATGTCGCCTATCCATGTTCTCCAGAGATGTTGCCTGACCCGTGGAGTTACTCCAGCACACTATCTTCTTGTGTTTACCAGCATCTGCAGTTCCTTGTTTCTAGTTTTCTGCTACATGCGAGACAGAAAATCAGAGGGATAAGTGAACTCCAGTGTATATAGTGTTTGGTATTTTAAAAGTGCACCTTTTGTTTTCTTAGATTTGCTGCCTGTAGAAACTTGGGTAAAATAAAATCAACTTAAAGGATCGAGGATAATAAGTGAAAATTAGAAAATTATTTGTGTCTAATAGTACCTTAATGATCTACCAAAGTTTTGGAAATTCAATCTACCACTAAATTTTCTTATTATTTTCATCTGCAGAAATACATCAAGAGTAAAGAGGATGCTTTTGATGAGAATCATACTGTGAAAATTAGTTGCTTGCTGGTTAATTCTGCAGTGACTTTACTGCCAAAACAGGAGCTATGGACTGCTACAGCTTCACAGATGAAAGCTCTCTCCAAACCGACATGCATCTGCCTTTGCTATCAGACAGTGAGTTGCCCATTGCAAGTAATATCCAGAGACAAGAATTCATCTCAGATCCTGATGATATTATTTATGCAGGAATGACAAATATAGAACTTGATTCTAACCTGGAGACTGCAGAAATTCCTGGCGATCCATTTGCAGACAATTTAGATCTCTCCCTGTACACTGTAGATAAGGGATGCGACTCCCCAAAGGTTCCCAGTGACTCCACGGATACTGATTCTCCACCCATGTTGCTAGGTACTTGAATGTGCATGCATATTTTTGTTTAAGTCCAGCAGTACTATTTAACTATTTTGCTGCAGGGATACATTTTCTTTCATTCTGGTTCAAAGAAAATTCAAAAACAAAATTATTAATGCAAAACTTTGTGAAATCCAATTAAAACTAATGTTATGAGTGGTTCAATGATCTGTGTGAGCTATTAGACATTAAGTTCAGGTGGTAATCAAATTTCAAGCTTGTGCTAAGTTAGTATTATCCATCGTCAAGAATTAACAGTCCTCACTGTATTAAACATTTTCTCACTATTTTGTCTACATTATTTTACTCCTGCTTTTCTCTTACTAAACCAGGCATTAAAGTAATGGGATTTAATTCATAGAAAATAGGTGCAGGAGGAGGCCATTCGGCCCTTCGAGCCACCACCGCCATTCATTGTGATCATGGCTGATCGTCCCAAATCAATAACCCGTGCCTGCCTTCTCCCCATATCCCTTGATTCCACTAGCCCCTAGAGCTCTATCTAACTCTCTCTTAAATCCATCCAGTGATTTGGCCTCCACTGCCCTCTGTGGCAGGGAATTCCACAAATTCACAACTCTGGGTGAAAACGTTTTTTCTCACCTCAGTCTTAAATGGCCTTCCCTTTATTCTAAGACTGTGGCGCCTGGTTCTGGACTCGCCCAACATTGGGAACATTTTTCCTGCATCTAGCTTGTCCAGTCCTTTTATAATTTTATATGTTTCTATAAGATCCCCCCTCATCCATCTAAACTCCAGTGAATTCATCCTTAGTATCCGCAAGTTGAATGATTTATTTCACCATCTCAGTGAAGCATTTTGTTAAGAGAATGTCATCCAAGTGTATTTTTAATCACTGATAGATCAATCCACCTGGCCAAGAGTTTACTGCAGATTTAAAAAAAATATATATAATCAGAATGCCAATGCTGAAAGTTATCCTTCGCATCTTTGTATTTTGTTAATATAAACAGCTAACATACATTTGTGGCATAGTTTGTAGTACTGCTGCTAGATGCTATGTGGAATTCTTTGATAATATATGTGCCTTGCATTTTATAAATACAACTGAAGTATGCATATAGATGATGATTAAATATAATTTGTGATGTTAATGCTTTCACAGAATACACTTTGACTCCTTTTTCTAGAACTTGGGGTTCCTTGCACAAGAGGTCCTGTGGAACCTCATCCACTCAGTCATTCTTTACATAAAAGTCTATAAATTGATTGTCACCAGGTTGCTGTTGGTAGGCATTTTACTTGAACTGAATGTGACTGACCCTGTCCCATCTGCAGTCCACTCATGCTCCTGTTATCATGGACTTAACGGAATGTGATGGCCAGTGGGCATTGTGGCTAATATTTTCATCATGACTGAGAAGGTATTTGGTTATGCCTCTCACAGCAAGGCCACTCTGATGAAACCTCCATTAGCAGGCATGCAAGATCAATAAGGATTTGAAAGGACATTCATTTTGGCGAGAAAAATTGTATATTGCCCTTCAGAAAACGAACTTGAGTACTTCAGTGCCAAATTCCTCTTACCATGTTGATGTTACTCTAGCATTGATGGCACAGTGAATGATGCCATCACATGCACACCTTTCATTTCTGTGCCCACTTAACTAAACTGGCTGATGAAAGTGCAACTTATTGTCATCTGTTTAATTAAACTAAAAATGTATATGCACAACCTTCAGTGTCTGCCCCCTCGTTGGTCAGTGTTTCTATGTCAAGCAAGAGGCTGCCATGATCGGCCTGTATCTTGCTGTGGGCTGTGACTCACGGTAATGCTTTAAAACCATGAGGGTCATACATACTAGAGATTGCCTCCATGTCAATCCTGTCTACAGTTCCAATATAGAACAGTACAGCATAGCAACAGGCCCTTCGGCCCACAATGTCCATGCAGAACACAATGCCAAATTGTTAATTTCCTTTGCCTGCACGTGATCTGTATCTCTCTATTCTCTGAATAAAAAGCCTCTTAAAAACCCTTATCTACTTCCACCACCACCGCTTACAGGAAGTTCCAGGCAACCACCACTCAGTGTAAATAACTTGCCCTGCATATCTCCTTGAAACTTTGCCCTTTTCACCTTAGAGCTATGGCCTCTAGTCTTTGACTGTCTATCCTATTTATGCCTCTCATAATTTTATATACTTTGAACAGCCCTCAAGCGGTTATTTTGGTGATGTTGTATCCCCTCATAGTAGTCCCAGAGAAAACAACCCAAGTCTGTTCAATCTTGCCTTGTAGCTAACACCCTCTAATCCAGGCAGCATTATGGTACCTTCTCTGCACCCTCTCCAAAGCTTCCACATCGTTCCTGTAAGGGGCGACCAGAACTGCACACAATGTTCCAAACACGGCCAAACCAAAGGTTCTGTCGAGCTGCAAAATGAACGATGCAGAGAATCCATGGAGGTCTGACGCTCTTCCCAGTGGTTAGCACAGCAATGACTTGGTGGCTGTGAGTTCTACTAACCGTTTTGAACTGAACGGTGTACAAACACTTACATTTTTAAATCTAATCATGATTTTTTTTAGGGACATGTAAGTGGGCATTAGAACAAAATCTGCCATATATTAACATACCAGAAATGGGTGAATATCAATTTCAAAGCAGCAGACCTTCTAAATACTGTGTGGTATAAAATCAGTGTGGTGTCAGTATGCTGGGGTTTCTGCCTTCAAAGGCCATCTGTTCTCATCCGCCAGACCTGAAAAATGAAATCATTATTGAACACTGGGAACCTATTTTCGCTCCTTTTCCAAGTCCCATTATTTGCCAATTCCTGGAGTGTTAGGCGGAAGAAATATGATTTGCAAGATGATGTGTCTTTCCTGGTTGGGATATTCCTACTTGTAACAGATGAGAGTATTTAACACCTTTCCTGCTTTTATGGGGATTCTGCAGATGCTTACCTGGAAACTGGTCATCTTTTTCATATTTCTTCATGATATTTCAACCTATTAAGTCTCTGTCTGCCCACAGAACAAGCCCATGACCCCACTAATTTTCCCTGTCGCCTATTCTCCACTTTTCTATCAATTCCTCCGATTCTACTACTGCATACTGGGCGCAATTTGCAGCAGCCAATTAACACACTAGCCCACACGTTTCTGAGATGTGGGTGGGGGATCCGGAACAGCGGGGAAACCCCATGGAGTCTAGCTGGAGGCTGTGGAAATAAAGCAAACCATGCAGACTACCAGAGGTCAGGATTGAACCCGGTTGCTGGAGCTGTGAGGCAGCAGCTCTATTGGCTCTGCCACATGCTCTTCTAGTTGAAGATTATATATAAAGCGCTACCAATCTTCTGACACCCCAGGCAAGATTACTCTTTGTTTTCTTTCATGCTACAGGCTGTTCAGCAGGTCCAAATGTTATCAGATTATGTGGCTGTTTAAAAAAAGCACACTGTCTGACTCAATGAAGTGAAAGCAGGGCTAAAGTTCAGCCCTGTAACCCCTAATTTGACAATTAAGCCTTTGCCAGTGTAGATAAAGGGCATTTGGACATAAGAAATGATATAATGTAACACAGATTTGCATACATTATATAGTTACACACAAAACTGTACATACTGGAATCTTGAGCAAAAACCAAAGTGCTGGAGGAACTCTGGGTCAGACAGCATCTGTGGAGGGAATGGACAGGTGACGATTCGAGTCGGGACCGTTCCCACTGACCTGCTGAGTTCCTTCAACACTTTGTTTTTTGCTGGAGTGTTTTTGAGAGTGCAGAGTTTGTTCTGCCACTTGGCCCAACTAGTATGCTGGTTTTAATTTTAAAAGTATGTTTGAACTGGAAGTTGTTAGAAGAGCAACAGTAATCAAATTGAAAATTTGATGTTTTTGTTACCAATATTTTATAGGTATTAGTCCCCTCCCACAAAAAAACACCCCTGAGAAAAGCATTACTAAAAGTGAAAGGAAATATGGGGGTCTTCAGAAAAGAAGGCGCCTCTCTGCAAGACATTCTCCACAGCAAGCATTCCAGGTTAGCATCATTATAGCTTGTTATCTCTGTAAACCTGGTTTGAGATTTCAACCAAATGCAATGTCAAACAATATAATTCAGTGTATGCATGTCTTACTGAGTTTATAAGAAAATAGACATACAAGTAATCTATCAAAAATGCCTTCTGGTTTAGTGGTTTGACTGAGATTTATTTTTAAAATTAGCACTTAAAAAAATATTGCCAACATAATTTTACGTTACTTTCAATTAAACTTGGAAGGTGCAGTGAATGCAAAATCCGTGGGGAATAGTGTTTATAAGGGAAAGCCCAGCAAGCGATGCGTAATGCTCGTCAGTATCTGAGAAAAATACAACATTCTCAAAGGTTAAAATCCAGAGCATCATGACAGAACCTTTATCCATTCTTTTATAAACTTTTTTTATTAGTATGATATGCAAAGTTTGGTTTTATTTGCAGAGAAAGTAGAACTTAGATACAACTCTTGCAAATAGATAGAGAATTCTTTACAACTCAACACTTATCAGGAAAGGAATATTCTTAGGATGTGGCACCAGGTGATGCCTTTACTAATCATTGGATAGGGAGAGGGAATGTATGTTTGAATGAAAAGTTATAATTTAGGTTGTGAGTTTGAGTAGTAACTTCTTTTTATACTTTGTTGTCAAGGAGTGCAGCCAGTGTGGAAAGTCATTCAGCAGTGCCAGTGCCCTGAGCAAACACTACCTGACGCACAGTCACGAACGCCGGCATGTCTGCAGGATCTGCAGTAAAGCCTTTAAGAGACAAGACCATTTGTATGTGAACATTACTTAACTTAGGAGTTCGAGTTAGTTCTATTTTAAACAAAGTACACATCCCCTGTATGCACTGAATGACACTAAATATACTTATATATTCTACATCAGATTCAGCTATGCCGGTAGGATGTATGTAGACTTTCATGATGTTTAAGACGTTAATGTTGCAATCTTGTGAGAGAAACAGTTTTGGCACTAGCAGATTCCCCCCACTCACAGCTTATACTTTGTCAAAACTCAAAAAAAGCTTTTCCAGACCTGCAGAACCTGACAACCTAGACTGGGAGGTAATGCAGGGCTCAACGGGCAAGGTATGGAAGTTGGAATTCCTTCACCATTTAATGATTATGGTTAATCTGATCATAAGCTGCACTCTCCGTCTTATTTACTGGCAATGACCTTTCACCACCTTATGAAGAACCTATCTACGTCTGCGTTAAAAAAATCAGAGATTCTGCTTCCACCCATCTTTGAGGAAGAATGTTCCAAAGCCTTGCAGTCCTCTGAGAGAAATAATTCAACATCATTCTGAAAAGGACCTGTTCCAGATTCTCCCCAAAGAGGAATCATCTACCTTAGTTTTCATTTAGTTTCAAGATGCAGCATGGAAACAGGCCCTTTGGCCCACCAAGTCCATGCCAAGCATCGATCACCCATTCACACAGGCTTTATGTTATTCCACTTTCTCATCCACTCACTCCATATTGGGCAATTTTATGTAAAACAATTAACCTACAAACTCGGTGGAAACTGATGAGGTCACAAGGAGAATGTGCAAACTCCACATAGACAGCACCCAAGATCAGGATTGAACCCAGGCCTCTGGAGCTGTAACACAGTAGTTCCACCAGCTGTGCCACTGTGCCGACCTGGGTTTGATCTCATCATGTCCCGTATCATTTTTCCTTCTTCATTATTACCCAGATGGTGGCCATTTGTACTGTTTATTTTCCTGTAGCCCTGTTACTTAATCTCTTTCTTCTGCCATCAACTCTCCATTGGCTGGTTGCCACACTATAGGAAGGATGTGATTAAGTTAGAGAGGATGCAGAAAAGATAACAAGGTTCTTGCCTGGACTAGAGTAATAGTTATAAGGAGAAAATGGATACGCTGGGCTTGTTTTCTCTGAAGCAAAGACAATTGGGACTAGTTTAGACAGAAATCATGGTTGACCTGGACGAGTTGTATGAGGAACGTACAGAGTTAATGACAGGACCCTTAACAGCATTGATGTGCAGAGGGATCTTGGGGTCAAAATCCATAGCTCCCTGGGATAATTTACAGTATGTATTTATACATGTTTAGCCTGTCCAACCTTACCTCAAAAGACAACTGACCTATTTAACTGCCTCAAGTTTTAATATGTATGAAGAAACTGCAGATGCTGGTTTAAACTGAAGACAGACATAAAATGCTGGAGTAACTCAGCGGGACAGGCAGCATCTTTGGAGAGAAGGAATGGGTGACGATTTGGGTCTTTGCTGAGTTACTCCAACATTTTGTGTCTATCCAAAGTTTTAACATTTTCCTTGAATATGGAGACCAGTACTCAGATATGGTCTCACTAACGTGCAATGTAACAAAAGCATAACCTCCTTGCTTTTGTGTTCAGTTCACCTAATTACAAACAACAGCGTTCCTAGTTATTTGTACCCAGATCCATCTGCAAATCAGAACTCTGAGACTTCACACACCACAAAGATAATGTGCCAAAATGGACATTTTCACACTTGATATTTCACCTGGCTGGGAGTGTCTATAACTGTGAGTCACACTCTCAAAAAAATGTCTCCAAGTATCAAGTTTAAAGCAGTGACCATTTGGAAAGAGAGCTGCAGAAGTTGCTTGAAACAAAGTGATGCTGTCTTGGATGGCAGAGCAGATAGAAGGGGCCTGGCAGCCTTCTATTCCTTACGTTTGTGAGCAGATTCTGCACCAGCAGACCCACATTGGCTAAACTCAACAGCTTCTACATTCGCAAAATTCTGCTTCAGTAGAAATTGGCACAAAGATTAGTACAGCTCTTACGCTGGTATGTGAATTTGAATTTCCGATCAATGAGTTCCAACCACACCCCTTGTAGACTGTAAGCACATCTCAGGTAGAATTCTTATGACTGCCTAACTTATACTCATTGAGTCGGCCTGTAAATGAAATCAGCAAGACATTGGGTGGTCAAGAGTTTTAAAACAAAGACTATTTCTCATCCTCTGCTTGGACAATGCACATTGAGCAACTACACAAGATATTTAACATGGAAAGAATGAATAAATGTAACTCACCTGCTTATTTGAGATCCTGGCTTAATGCTTGTAGGTCAATTGCACCAAGACGTTTGGAAAGTTTGCAATATACTATCATTTAATGAATGTTAGAAGCAGAAGTTTATTAATTGCTACGTGGTAAATATTGTTCTGTACTCTCCCTCCTTAGATCTGGGCACCTACTAACACACCAAAAAACTAAACCCTATGGTTGTATGGAGCATGGATGTGACAAGAGCTATTGTGACTCGAGATCCCTGCGTCGTCACTATGAAGTGCAGCACGGCTTGTACTGTCAGAGGGAGCCCTTTCCTGACAGCAGCTCCAAAGATCTGGATTCAGCAGAGAGCATGTTGTTCCCACAGACTGGACATACTCAGCCCCTTCAGTGTGATGTGGGAATAACGCAGAGGTCCACACAACAAATGGAATCTCTTCCACAGAGGTCCTCTTTGCTTAATAGAGAACTGCTGAGACCTCTGATGAGTAGCGTATGCCAGAAGGCAGCAGGTGAAACCGAAAACAGCGCAAGCAATGTTACCTTGCACTATCCCACGCAAACTCACGCTACAGCAAGTGTGCTTACCAGTCCAACTATATGTTTATCTGAAAGATCAGGGACTGTTAGACAAACCAAATATAGATTACTGCAAAGAGAGCAGTCGTCTGGTTTAAATTGTAACACAACTGATCCATTTAACAGAGTAAATACTTCCCATTTTTCTGTCACAAACCCCACTGTGTCTTGTATAGAAAGTTTAGATTCTTATGTCCTGGACTCAGTAATTCCCAGTAGAACCTTACAGCCTGCCCAGTATACGTTAGAGTCGGCAAGACCAGCAAGTTGGCCACAGGCAGTGAGCTCAAATCATACACTATCAAGAAATGAAACCGTTTCCACCAGGCAGCAAGCAAATCAAGATCTTGTATGGACCAACAACTTGGCCACCTACAGTGGCAGCAAAGGAACGTACTCCTATATTGTTCCCAATTCCCAGCCTTCTGAAGAGGTTTCTGCTACTTTTTCAAGTGGAGCTTTGCATAAACTCGACTCGTTTGCTCAGGCCTTCACAAGACAGAATCTGGATATTCAGTCAAATTCTGTTGTTGCAAAGACCCCAGGTGAAAATTCAGCAGCTTCTGAAATTGATGCTTGCGGAAATGTTTTCAGACAGATCTTGAGTTATAAAGCAAATTTAAACCAGTGGCAAGCATTTCCTGAACAGAAACATCAAATACTGCAGGAACAATACTCTCTCCACCAGCAGCATCAACAGCAGATAGCAACTTCACTCTTTACACAAGTCTACATGGGCGATCAGGATGCCTCCCCTATGCAGAGCCAAGACCAATTCCAAAACCATATGCTCCAGCTGATCTCTGATACCCAATACAATCTATCTCAATCCCAAAATTCGGTAAGTCAATCTCAAGTTATAGTTACCCAGTCCCAGCATGTGCTTTCTCAGATCCAGAATAATGGATCACAATTGCTCCAGCCCTCAGACTTAGAGCAAGATTTTCAGCATTCCTTCAGAAAGGAAACCACTTCTCCATTTTTACAATTTCAAAGCACAAAACCATGCCAACTCTCCAAGAGCATCCTCCCTTGCTACCCACAACAGACAGAAAGTACTGTCCAGCAGGCAGGAACTGATCTGCAGCCTGCATTAACACGCGTCTCACAATGTCACAAGAAATCCAAGAAGAGTCCATTCAAGGCACAGCATCCTCCTCTGTCAGTGTGTGAAGAAGAGGTTGTTCAGAAGCAGCTTCAGACACAGTCAGAGCAGTTGGAGGGTTGGTCACCTCCACCTTGCAACAACAAGAAAGGCAGAATCTCTAATAAGGATATGTGCATAAAGCATTTCACTCTTATAGGTAAATCCAGTAAGAATGTGTCAGTCTCTCGAAAGGAACGACAGAAGTTAGATACCAATTGCACAGCTCCTCCTAGTCAGGTGGCTATGAACTCATTTTCAGTTCAGAATTCTTTGAGGAGTATGGAAGACTGTCTACAAAAAGAAACTTTTCATGAGAGCATCCAGGTAATTAACTCAATTACTCATTAGGCTTTCCATATTCCTCCTTTTTCTCTCGTCTTCATTTGAGAAGGCACCAACTCTTTTGAGAACTTGACAGGTGTCTGCTGTTTCTCACCAGATCTTTAGCATGACACGGGTAAGTAAGCGTAGGCAAGTACGTTGGCAGGAGGTTTAAATGTAAAGACATCACAGCCAAACTTGATATGATCAATTGATATCCATATTACTGCAGGAGTGAGAATACTGCTTGCATTTTGTGTTCCTACACCAGGTCACTGAGGTTATGTGCTTGTATTAAATGTGTCCTAGGAGCACCTACAGTAATTATTCGCTTATCTCTGGTGAGGCACGAAAATGAGATCAGGAAAGCAGGAAGTGAACTTGTAGACTTGAGGTGTGTGATTTAGTAATGTGTACCAGTGTGGCTGTGGGGGAACCTAGTAAAAGAAGCAAATATAAAGGGCTGAAATTGCATTAACGTACATTACCATCAAGCCAATTACTGAACTCTTATGGACAATCTATGGGGTTTCTCCTGCAACCCTCTTTCACTTCATTAGCACGCCCCCAATTTTTATTTTCTGCTGCGGATGCAGAGAACCAACAGGACTAGTGTAGGTGTGAGCATAAATGTGCAGGCATCGTTGTGAGAACTAGCACCCATGCATTTAGACCCACACCTAGCATAAACCCTGCCAGTCCTCTCATGCATTACCTGGTGGCACCTGTGCTGCCACTTGGTATGTTTGAAGTAGAATGGCTCGTGCTGGGAGGAGATTGGGTTTGTAATATGCAGGAGCTTGTTTCGAACGGCAACAATGCAATGGTATGAAAGGTATAAATAGCTCCAAGAAGTATTTGTGCATCACGGGGAGAGAGAGCCCTAATATCTGGATCATCTTCTAGCATGCTAGAGTGATCAGTCTGGTGAGCCCTAATATCTGGATCTTCTCCAAGCATGCTAGAGTGATCAGTCTGGTGACCCTCTTTGCTGCAGGCAGTGCTTAGTTGGCAATGAGGACAATCCATGTGATTATGGAGACCAGAGGATGAACTCAAAACAAAATCCCAATTGTATTCTGGCATGGAGCCAGTGGCTACAACTCATGCCTATAAGAAAAGACTGTCAGGAAAGTATTTTATATTAGGAACTACAATTGGTGGTTAGCCAAAAAAGGCACGACATGGTGGAGTAACTCAGCAGGTCAGGCAGTATCTCTGGAGAACATTGAGAGATGACATTTCGGGTCGGGACCCTTTTTCAGGCTGGAGAAGAGTCATGGCCTGAAATATTGCCTATTCATGTTCTCCAGAAAGAGTAGGTTTGCCTGATAAACACACGAGAAGCTATGAATACAGGTCTCCTTTCTAGTTGCACATCGTCCTGACTTGAAAACTCATCACCAATCCTTGATCAACGCTGAGCCTTGGTCCTGGAACTGCCTCCCAACATTCTGGCAGAAGCATCGTCGCCAGATGCACCACAGCGACACTTTACCACCTCCACCTGGGCAATTAAAACCCTATATCCTGAACACAACGTGAATTTCTATCTTGTTAATCACAGTGTTATTTGTTTAGTATTATCTTGAGATCCATTCTCGGCAGGGTAGGATGGGTGGAAATTAACATCCAGACCATTTCAATAGTGCGATTTAGATCCACTGTGGGCAATCTGAATGCTCACCTTTATATGGATCAGTACCTGGCAACGTAGAGGCACCAACTGAGCAAACAGGTGCTGGGAAAAACATTTAAATCAATTTTTTGGAACCATACATAATGTACATGTTTTACAATGATAACTCTAAAACCTTTATGCAGGGACCCCCTGGAATGATGGGGCTGTTCCTGAGGACTCCCTGTATATGTTGCCACGTTCTCTGCTGGCTGCCGCTCAAATTCCAAAGGACTATCAGCTGCCTGAAGGAAAACAGTGCACGGGATGTTTGATACAAAACCAATGGGACGGCAGGAGGTGTGGAGCTCTTGACATTCTGTTCCCAGTGTGCAGCACAGCTGTCTCCAATGAGCAGAATTCTGATAATGTCTGGCCTCCTTGTGTCACAAGTCACAACTTAAATACTATATTATAAATAATTAAAAAGTATCAACATTTCAGGTTCCGATATTGCAGAACACTTTTCCAATGTTTCCTGATTTTGTGACCTGAGAAACATTCCAGCTATAAAAGTTTTATTGTCCTGAATGTAATGAACTGTGACATTTCAGGGTGAAGATATTTACAGCCTCTGCAGCATTCCACAAGAGGAAGATGGACCTTCATCAGTGCTGTGGTATGGAACATCCCTCTAACATTATGTAGAGTCGTGTTGTCAATTCAGATGATTTGTGCGTGCCAAAGATAACAATCCATGTGCTCGTGAACAGTGCGTTGTTGACTCAGTACCTTGTAGTAGTGGTGGTTTGAGTATAAAGATGGTCGTTTCTCTGTGGGATACTCACGTATTTCTTCCAACACCTACTTACCTGGGAGAGTATTCCACGCCTGGGGTATACTAGTATAATGCTTAAGGTATTAAATCATTGAACCCATACTCCATAATAGCAACTAGGGAATTCAAAGAATATTTAATCTCATTGATGGTAACCACAAAATTGGATTGTCATAAAACCCCATCTGGTTCATTGATTGCTTCAGGGAAGAAAAGCTGCCATCCTTACTAGGTCACTCTAGATCCACCCCACAGATGTCTTAGTTGTCTACTCAGTTCACAGATACTTACGGATGGACAATCCAGTGTTCTACCCCGTCCTGACCTTGATTTGGTTTGTGAGGGGTATGGAACAAAGGAAAAAGTGAAAGTATAGCAAGAGAATTAACAGTGTGGTAATGATATCTGTGCTAGTTCTCCTTTGCCAGTGTGTTGCAAGATAGTTTCAGAGAGTGTCATTGATGTCATGACTAGTTTTTAAATCAACTCATGGAATTGCTGTAAAGAGTGCTGATGTGTGATTTAGTACTTTCATGGTTTGGAGTACGTTCAGATGAAATTGAACAGACTTTTTATTGTCAAATTATTAGAAATATTTTCCTGAATATTGGATTTTGCTAGGACTCAAGGGCCTGAGCTATAGGGAAAGGTTGGGCAGATACCTGGACTAATGATCTGAACCATAACTTCAAATTCAATAAATAATTTATATTTAATAATTTATCATACTTGACATTTAGAAATAAATCTGGAGCAATGTCCTGCTATGTATTTCAAGTATTCAGAATTATTCTAACATATTTTCATTTTTCTTGATGTTGATAGCAAAGACCTGGAGAGTAGCAGCATGACAGAAAGTTTGGAAGAAAATGGGGAAAACTTCCAATGTGAAAGATGTCAGGGCGTTTTCCATTTTCTGAAAGGACTAAACTGCCACAGTTGTCCACGGGAAGGAGTGGACAAACAGCATTCATTGGAAGATAACATTAAGCCACAAAAGGTTAGATTAATTATATGTTGTTCACTTTCGTAAGCCCTGACCAATGAAAAAACCCTCCATGTGTATTGCATGTGATATTGGTATGTGTTTTGTTTGCCTCTTGGTGACTTTTCATTTTAGAAGAAATTAGCTGCAGTTGTGAATATTTCACATAATTACGTTGGAGTAAAAAAACACAATATTTTACTTGGTCAAAAAAAACACACAGGGGCAATTGGTGTCATAGCCTAATGCTCATAATAGTAGGCCTGCAACCCAGCAATGGTTGAGAGTTCAAATCTCACCATTGGGAAGGAAAGAAATTAGTACTAAGGCAGCTGTGCTTTGAAGATGACATATTTGTCATTAAAACTTAACCAGCACTTGGGGTTTTGAACAAAGCAACATCTGTTTTTGTTTCTGTCTTCTGTGACTGGACCAACAATTCTGGAAGTCATTACAGCGTGTGCTTTGCAGTGAGTGTTCCACACCCTTCACCAATAAGCCGTAGAAACTGAGATATTGATTTTCCTGCTTTTAGAATGGATTGGAAACTGCAAAACCCACCCATAAATGTCTGAAGAAGGTAGACACAAATGCTGGAGTAACTCAGCGGGACAGGCAGCATCTCTGCAGCATTTCGGGTCGAGACCCTTCTTCAGACTGATGTCACGGGAGGGGGTGGGACAAAGATAGAATGTAGTTGAAGACAGTAAGAATGTCTGAAGAAGGGTCTCAAAACGTCACCCTTTCCTTCTCTCCAGAGATACCCTGCTGAGTTTCTCCAGCATTTTGTGTTTTACCCATAAATAGATTTGGATCAATGATGAAGAAAGAACGCTTTATCCGAATGAAATAACGACAATAAAACAATGAGTTTCACACACCCTGCTTCTGCATGTGGGATGATGGCTTGGCCTGGAGAACTCGAGGGTTCCCGGCATGAGGCGAGGTCTGAGTTCACTCGCAGCGTGCACTTGTACTAGAGCGGCATGGTAGCACAGCGCCAGAGACCTGGGTTCGATCCTGACTACGGGTGCTGACTGTACAGAGTTTATACATTCTCCCCGTGACCTTGTGGGTTTCCCCCGGGTGCTCCGGTATTCTACACTCTAAAGGCGTACAGGTTTGTAGGTTAATTGGCTTTGGTATAATTGTAAATTGTCCTTAGTGTGTGTAGGATAGTGTTAGTGTGCAGGGATCGCTAGTCGGTGCGGACTCGGTGGGGCGAAGGGCCTGTTTCCGCGCTGTATCTCTAAACTAAACTATACTCAATGAGCCTGCACTTCTTCCCTAATCTATTACTTCGGCATAGAACAGCATAGAACAACAGGCCCTCCGATCCACCACGTGCATGTCAAACATGATGCCAAGTTCCACTAATCCTATCTGCCTGCATGTGATCTATATCCCTCCATTCCCAACATATCCATGTGCCTGACGAAAAGCCTCTTCAACGCTGCTATTATATGCCTCAGTCACCACTCCTGCCACCTATCACACTCTGTGTAAAATAACGTAATAATAATAATAATAATGGATTTTATTTACGGGCGCCTTATACCGAGGTCTCAAGGACACCATACAGAGATTTATAGAAAACATATAATCAGAATTTAAAAAAAATAGGTTATAAAGACCAATACATAAATCAGGGACAGAATTCCTTCCAAAAACACAAAAAAAAGAAAATCAGAAGCACAATTTGAGGAGAGAGCAGCGGCAATTTAACGCCAGCGTCCACTCTCCCCTCCGACCGCCATCTTGAACACAGACTAACAAATACAATTACAAACAATTACATACAAAAATCATCCCCCCACAATGATTTCCACTGTGGGGGAAGGCACAATGTCCAGTCCCCAGCCCCAGTTCACCCAAAAAAGTCAGGCCAAATGAAGCCCCCGCTATTGCCTCTACGGAGGCCCGATGATCCTGGCCGTTCTCGCCGGGTGATGTAGCCCCGGCGTCGGGAGAGTCCTCCAGCAGCTGGGCCACCTGGAACGGCCGCATTCCTCACCGGAGGCCGTAACTACGGCTGGAACGGCCGATTTCCCGCAGGCGTCCGCAGCACCTGAAGCCGACAAGGCCGCGCACATCTCCTTTAAACTTTGCCCCTCTCACCTTAAAGCTATGCCCTCTGCAGCTGCCTGATCTGAAGGTGATCTCATGAGTTATTGGTTATTCCAAGTGAGCTGACTTATTTTTCTAAGCGAGCTTGCTTGCTTGACCTAGGGACTGTTAGCAGACAACCCCATTTTAGCTGAAAAGCCAGGTTTAACTCTACACTGGCACCATGCATTAGTAACGGTGTGAAATAATTGTTGGTCTTCAGTTTCTCTTCCTCCCTTTAGTATATTAGTTCATTGAAATATAGGGATATATACATGTGCAGCTCCAGAAACAGCCCCAGATTTTTACTGACTAACCATAATATGATGTTTGTTAACTGACAAATACTATTTTGTAATTGCTGAAAGTAACAGTTATTATTTTAACTTTAGGTGATTGATAATGGCATTGAGAAAATGGATCATGGTGGATTGTTTTTTCAGTATCTAGAGGATAAGCTCAGTGCTTTTCTGCTCAAGAAGCCGCTGGAGGAAAGTGTGGCAGCGCCTTTGGTGATCCCAGTCTCTGTACCTGTGAAAACCTCTGGGCTTGCAAGAGATAGCAAAGTCGACGGTTCACCAGTAAGATCAAAGAAGTTAACTGCCACAAGACGGACCTCAAATGACAGTTCTGTCCAGGTGAGAAAGCTCTTGCAAAACCAACTGAGCTACAATGCAGATCTCATCAATATTTCCACATAGGGAACTGCAGACTGTTTAGTTTACTGATTGGGGATGATCAGCCATGATCACTTTGAATGGCCTACTCCTGCACCTATTATCTATAATTTAGAGATGCAGCATGGAAATAGGCCCTTCGGCCTATCGTCAAAGCTGGCCATCAATCACTCATTCACACTAGTTCCATGTTATCCCACCTTCTCATCCACTCCCTGCACACTGGGGGCAATTTACAGAAACCAATTAACCTACAAACCTGCATGTATTTGGGATGTGGGGAAAAAATCGGAGAACCTGGAGGAAACCCACATGGTCACAGGGAGACCATGCAAACTCCACACAGACAACACCCAAACTTAGGTTGGAACCTGGGTCTCTGGCACTGTGAGACAGCAGCTCTACCGTCTGAGCCACCCTGTAGACTCTAGAAATGTGTAGATCTCATTTGTTGGAGTAACTCTGTGAGTCAGGCAACATCTCTGTAGGAAGCGTGTGCGGACGTGGCGCCGACGGACCAGAGGCCGAAGCAAAGAAGTCGAATGGATACGAGGCCGAAACGCCAATAAACCAAAAGAGTCCGAAGACGAAACGCCTACTAACCGAAAGGATGGGACGCCTAAATGCAAACTAACCGAAAGGGCAGGACGCCTAGAAGCCAACAAACCGAAAAGCTGCATCGCCTAAAAGCAAACTTACCGAATGGCCGCTCTGTCGAAACGCCACCTACACGAAAGGCAGTGTCGCCTACAGGCCAAAGGACCGACTGCCACTCAACAGAAAAGTGCAATAACGGACATGACGTAGCCGGGGGGCGGGACGTCAGTGATTAGTCCAGACCCCCGCGTCCATCACATCACAGTGAAGGCATGAACATTGTCCCAAACCTCCATTCCACCCGACCCACAGCCGGGAGGGTGGCCGTGGGAGAGTGGGGGCTGTACACCTTCGGCCGCTTTCAACTTGGTGCTTGGGTTCAGATTGCCCAGTCACCTATGGCTTGTGTGGGAAAATGAACCCCACACTCCCGTCTCCCCCTTCTCTCTCCCCTCTTTCCGTTTCTTGGCGTTTCGGCCTCGTTTCCATTCGGTTCTTTGGCTTCGAGTTCTTGTCAGTCGGTGCCACATCCGGGTACCGTAGGAAGGGTCCTGAGGGCCTGAGCTATAAGGAGAGTTTGAGCAGATTAGGACTTTATTCCTTGGTGTGCTGGAGGTTGAGGTGTGATCTTATAGAGGTGTATAAAATCATGAGGGGAATAGTTAGGATGAATGCAGAGACTCTTTTACCCAGAGTTGGGGAATCAAGAACCATTAAGGTGAGAGTGGAAAGATTTAATAGGAATCTGAGGGCTCACACATGGCGGAAGCTGACAGGGTTAACTTGTTTGGTCTGAAGAAGGGTTTCGGCCCGAAACGTTACCTATTTCCTTCGCTCCATAGATGCTGCTGTACCCGCTGAGTTTCTCCAGCATTTTTGTGTACCTTCGATTTTCCAGCATCTGCAGTTCCTTCTTTAACACGGGTTAACTTGTTTGTCTGCTGTAAAAATAATTGAAGTAATTTTATAGCTCTTTCTATTTGCATTGTTTCTTTAATATGCACAGATGGCAGAGAGTGCCGATGAAATAAGTGACTGAAGGTTAAGTGTATTTAATGTCATAACATAGGAATATATAGCTGTCAACTCACATACAGAAAGCTCCTGTAACTGCATTGATTTCAATCAATCTGTCCATTTTTGATTGTCTTGGTCTAAGGATACGTTTGGATAAGACATCAGAGGATAGTACTTCCTCACATAGCTGAACCCTTTGGTATGACATTAAAATATATATATATATGGCTAGGATTAAAGTGTTGAATGTCCATTACTTTGGCATTCTATGTTTCACAGGTCCATGAAACCGGCAAATCGTCAAGCGTGAACTGCAGAGGCCACTCCAAAAAACAGCGAAGAAAACGATGTCGCCCAGAGCCGCTCTTTATCCCATCCCCACCTTCCAGCCAGACCGGGGCCCTGCCAGGGATGATATTGTACCAGAGTCACATGCGTTCTCCCGTTTGCTTAGCTGATCACCTTTTAGAGAACTTCCAACCTCCCCCCTACACGCCTCCCCCCATGTTGAGTCCCATCCGCCATGGCTCAGGACTCTACTTCAACAGGATCTGTTCCCTGCCAGGGAGCTGGGCACCATACAGTGCATACACTGCCAGAGGAATCCCAGGCAGTGTTGTAGGTAAACTCTCCCTTTAATGTACAAGAAATCTAAAGTCGCGTTCCAACCAATTAATTTCCTCTTATGTACTGCTTAAGATTTTTATGTAAATCGATTCAATTTTTATACAGCTGTTAGCATGTTTAAAACGTATGATAGTGGTGTTAACAAGACATAAAGGAACATGTACAGCAAAACCTGCAAGAGCCTTACATCCTGTCTGAAGAAGGGTCTCGACCCGAAACGTCACCCATTCCTTCGCTCCATAGATGCTGTCTCACCCGCTTTCTCCTGCATTTTTGTCTACCTTCGATTTTTCCAGCATCTACAGTTCTTTCTTATACATCCTCACCAGCTCTCTCTGTCTTCCCAGCTATTGTACAATGCTATTTCAGAAAAAGTGGAGTCTAAAGTGAATGGATGTAGAAACAAGGAACTACAGATGCTGGTTAATACACAAAAGGACACAAAGTGCTGTTACAACTCAGCAGGTCAGGCAGCATTGCTGGAGAACATGGATAGGTGACATCATGTTTTCCAGAGATGCTACCTGACCTGGTGAGTTACTCCTGCACTTTGTGTCCTTCTGTGAAAGGATGATTGTTTATGCGGATGACTGATGGTGCATGTGTAGATTACTATTAGTATTGAATTATGGATAAGTGCAATGGTAACTGAAGCAAGTCTCAAAAATTTAATTTCAGTTTGGCCACTTGAATTGGGTTATGCGAGTCTCTTAACCTGAACACTGGAATGTAATTTACCAAAGTTCCCCAATGTTCGAAAGGTGATTGGCTTATTATTGTCACGTGTACCGTGGTACAGTGAAAAGTTTTGTTTTGTTTTGCATGTTATCCGATCAAATTAGATAATACTATATATAAATCCAGCGGATTCTGAGAGAAGCAGTTCCTGAGGTGTGTCCTTACGCGTACTGACACTGGAAGCAGAGCCCTGTTTCCATATTTCTAGACCAAGTAATTCTGCCTTCTGCAAGTCCTCATTAAATATCAATCCCACTGTACCATCTATCTAAGCTACCATTCTTAATTCATGCAAAATATGTTGTGTTTCAGACAGATTACAGAGTTAGACTACACAGTCTAACATCATCCTCGATCACCAGAGTAAGAGACTCGCATATAACCTAAGCTGATTAAAGTGGCCAAAAAATAAATCAAATTTTAGAGACGCTTCAGTTATCACTGTGGTTGTCCATAATTAAATACATAGGAATCTGCATATGTAAAAATATTACATGGCCAAGTCTAGGAGAGACCTGATGAGTCTGGAGCTGAAAGTGAAAACTATGGGTCAAAACTGTAACACGGAACTCCAAAAACTCAATGCTGGTGCATACTCTTTGAAATACAAATGTATTCCATTCAGTAGAACATAATACAATAACTTTGAGAAAATAATTGAAGTAAACCTCATATGTTTGTCATCAGGAGTCTTGTTCAACATCTTTAGGTATAGGAGTGAGTTTCCTCCAGCTCTTTATGTAATTCTGTCTGTTCCAGATGTCGATGGAATCTGTGGCATCTCTATGGTTAAAGATGATTCGATAATTTTCATAGAACCGTAAGTTATACCATTCCCTCTATTAGCACTAATTATTTTTATTTTAGTTTTTCTTTGGAATAATAACATAGAAATAAAATTATACCTGTAGTGGCCGTGGTGTCCTATGTATTATACTGACTCCCGAATGTTACGTGTAACTTGCTTTAGGCATATTAACATTGGGACGCGGTTCCAGGCTGAGATTCCCCTGCTGCAAGACAAATCTTTAGTCGAAGATAGTGTCCACCAAGCAGACCTGGTCTGGAAACCATGGGATGACATTGAAACCAGTAAAGTCACTCAAGCAAGAGGTGAGTTTGTTACTTTGCACGAATATTACATCAAGATTTTAATTATTTGCAGTGAATAGAAAAAATGGAAAGTAAAATGATTCAAAGAGTAATTAGGCAGGTGTGCACAGACGTTTGAACAGGCAGAAAGAACAGCTTTCTTTGTTCTTTGAATTGTCACTTGTTGAAATTAAATTACCATGGGCAAAATATGAAGGCTTTTGGAGCCAGTAATATTTCCACAGAGAGTACCCGTTTCAACCATCAACAGCTTAAACCTTAGAGTGCAGTACCACACCTTTAGTTCCAAACTGAATGTGCATTTCATGAGGTTAATAATAGTTCACAAGTGTTGCATGTTTTAATAAATTTCACAAAGGCTCATTCATGCCAAACAGACTTTGCTAGAATTTTTATTTATAGAGGAAATCCATCGTCTAATGGGTGTAAAAAAAACTGGACCATTAAGAATCATGAAGGAAAGAGAATTTAGAATGTTGCTTCTTCCAGACACATCCCCATCCGTTTTGTTTTGCTAGAATTATACGCCTAGTTTCAAATCGGGAAGACCAAAGTCAGGTCGTCAAAGTGAAATTCCACATGCCCACCTGTTTCTTGGCATTTGAAAACAGAAAATCATCCTGTGGATGATATAGGGGCATATAGTGGCCTACAGTACTGTGTGGAGTTTGCACGTTCTCCCTGTGTCTGCGTGGGTTTCCCCTGGGTGCTCCAGTTTCCTCCCACATCACAAAGACGTGTGGGTCAGAGGATGAATTAGCTGCTGCAGATTGCCCCAAGTGTAAAGAATGATATTGATGGGGTGGGGGTGTGGCTGATGTGGATGTGAGAGAGAACAGCTTACTGGGAAATAAATGGGAGAATAAGATTGATCTGATCAAATTGCCCCCAATGTCACATAAAATGTGAATATCCATTTTTAAACTTGTAATGATGGTGTAAAATTGTCCAATGGAGGGAGCTTCAGGAAGCTGGCTATCATTTAGTAATATTTTGAATGATACTTCTTTCATATTTTATTCTGAGGCTGTGACTCTCATTCAGAGTCTAGGACCAAAGAACACAACCTCAGAATAAAAGGACATACCTTTAGAATGGAGGTGAAGTGGAATTTCTTTAGCCAGAGGGTGGTGAATCTGGAATTTTACTTCGGAGTCACGTGAGTGACTACGTGAAGAACCCCGCCAGTGCGCCTGCGCGTCATTACGTCAGACGCCTTGACGCAAACGGACGTGAGGAGCAGAGCTCCTACAGTGGTTTGTAGTTTTTCAACTACAAGGTAAGTAGAAACTTTTTTCATGTTTTCCAGGTCCGTTTACTGTGGGTCTATGGGGATTTTTTCCACAGACGCCATGGAAAAAACGGACGGGGAAGAGGCGAGCGACACAGCTGACAGAAGTCGGGAAAGTCGGGAGTCTGCGGTTAGAGACCAACCGCCTCTAAACCCCGGTACAGTCGCCAGCGGTGAGCATTGCGACTGTGGACCTGGGGCTGGTGAAAACACAGTCAGCGCCTGTCGGGCAAAAGACAAAGTTTAAATCCCAACGGCCCACGGAGGGAGTCCCAGGCAATGGAAGTAGCTCCAGGGCTAGATACTGCTTTCGAGCGTATTGCCCAAATAGAAAGCCTTTTACATAGGCTGTTGGAGCAAAGTTCACTCAGGGAGGAGTGTACTGAAAGCCAAGCTGCTGGAAGCAGCTCAAACAGCTCCTGGTACAGGGCTAGATACTGCTTTCGAGCGTATTGCCCAAATAGAAAGCCTTTTCCATAGGCTGTTGGAGCAAAGTTCACTCAGGCAGGAGTGTACTGTAATCCAAGCTGCAGGAAGCAGCTTAACAGCACCTGGCTCAGGGCTGATGGAATGCACCCTCAGGAATGAGGAGCGTGCTACGGGTCATGAGATTTCAGACCCGACTCTGACGGTGAGGCTGTACAAGGCGATGAACGGCAGCTGCCAGATGTTCCACCCCTGGCAGTAGGATTCGCTGCCCCGTCAGGGTCAGGAGAGCCATTAGGAGAAGAACTGGCCTCCTTAATAAATTACTTGGTTTACCATCAGCTGGAACAGCAGGAGATGGATGAGACTGCAAGAAAACAGGAGACCCCAAGTAATTGTGGGTTGCTGAAAGCAGCAGCAGTGAACCAAATTATCTGGAATCAGTTGCAGAGAATATTAAAGCTGCTGGGTTCTGGAATAACTGTTTTTACCACAATAGCAGGTAACAGCCAAGAGATGACGAAGTTGCATCAGGAAGCACTGGGGTTGCTATGCAGCACCCACTTCGAGATCAATTATCTGAGGAAAGTGCTATACGGCCTACTATGAATCCGAAATTCGCAGCACTCTGCAAACCAAGTAATATACAATTACCCAACTTACTCTTTGGAGAGGATCTCGGGAGACGTATTAAAGAGTTGGAAGATGAAGCGAAAACAGGATTGATAAAAACATCAATGGTTGCAAAGTCTGTAAAGAGGAAGTATCCTTTCAGACGTCATACGGATCCTAGACCAGGACCAAGTCGCTCATCAATGCAGGGACGTAGCTGGCGGCCTGCAGCGGGAATAAGGACCAGTGGTGGTGCTTCCGGGAGAATCCAGGGACCTCAGAATACTCAAATGACTCGAGAGGTAGGTGGACCTGGTTCTCAGGGGAACATACTAACTGGATTAAGTCCAAAAGTTGGAGGCAGATTACGTCTCTTCTATAAACATTGGAAGAAGATTACTTCAGATGTGGTAATTCTGAATAATATACAAGGATTTCGAATTGAATTCAATCCAAATTATGATTTGCCTGTCCAGCATGTTCCTAGCAGAACTCTCCACTTTGCGATAATGGAGGTTCAAGTTGCGCTTCGAAACCCTACATATAAAAGGTGTTATTGAAGAATCAGTCTACCAAATTCACCAATTTGGGTCAAATATATTCCCTCGATCAAAAAAGGATGGAGGATGTAGGATTATTATAGACTTGACAAGTCTGAATCCTTTTGTTCAGTGTCTGTTCACTTGCAAGATATGAAGTATCTTAAATTTACATGGATGAACCAATTAGGGCAGTTCAAAGCACTGCCTAATGGGTTAACGTTCCCTCCCAGAATATTCATAAAATTGTTAAAATCAATTCTGGGGTTGCTGAGAGCCAGGGGCATGTACTAATGGCATACCTGGATGATGTCCTGATTATAGGAAGGACAAAACAGTCAACAGAAGCATCGGTTGCAGTAATAAAATCAAACTTTTGAAAGTTTGGGGGTTTCTAAATTCATCCAAAGAAATCAAGGTTAGAAACATGTACCTCGATTGATTATTTGGGGTTCACAATTGATTTAGCCCAAATGCAAATTACTTTGCCCAGTGAAAAAAGGGTGGAGTTGATTAAAGATTGTAGTAATCTGTTAAACGAGCAAAAACCTCTAATCAGACAGGTGGCTCGAGTACTGGGAAAATTAGTAGATTCCCAGCAGTCCAGTATGGACCATTACATTATCAACAGCTGCAGAGAATCAAAGAACAGGCACTGAGAGTAAATGCTGGTCATTTTGATAGAACCATGCAAGTAACAACAAATGCTGTTTCTAAGCTGCAGTGGTGGATTCTACATGTCTCAAGCAGTTCAGGCAAAGTGCTGATTGAACAACATTCCATGATATTACAAACTGATGGCAGTGCACTAGGATGGGGTGCAACTGACTTAACATGGAGCTGCGGAGGCAGATGGAATCAGGAAAAGTTAGTGTTACTGCAGACATGGGGAATTACCTATTTGGAGCTTTTAGGAGGTTTCTATGGACTCCAAGCTTATGGTTCTAACACAACTAAAAGGAAGGTTCAAGTTCAAATTAATAAACACAACAGTAGTTGCCTATATTAATGATATGGGTGGAATGTGACAAAATGGTTAAATCAACTTTGGTCTTGGTGTATTGAAAAGAACATTTGGATTTCAGCTATCTATCTACCAGGTAGAATGAACACGATAGCAGACACCAGGTCACGAAAAGTTCCATGATAATAAAGAATGGATGTTGAATCAAGAGGTATTCAATGATATAGTAATCAGATTTGGAATGACCGACATCGACTTGAATCATCAGCTATCGAGATATGTCTCATGGAAACCAGATCCAGGAGCAGTGGCGATTGATGCTTTCTCGCTACATTGGGGTGGTATGTTTTCATATATATTTCCACCTTTCTGCCTCATAAGCCAATGTTTGCTTAAAATCAGGCAAGATGCTGCTTCAAGGGTATTGGTAGTACCAGATTGGCCTACACAGCCATGGTATCCGTTGATATTAGAATTAACAACACAAATGTTGATGAAAGTCCCAAAAAATAGTAATTTATTGCTGCACCCTGTACAGGGGAACAACATCCATTATATGATCGTTTGGATTTGTTGATTTGCAGGTTTTAAGAATGCCTTTTCTGGGACGAGGACTGTCTGAGCATACTGTGGACATGCTTACGGCAGCCTGGAGGAAGAGCACTCAAAAACAGTACCTTTCTTATATTAAGAAATGGGAAGAGTTCTGTGTACAAAAGAATGTGCAATAAAGTACTGCTGATATTTCAAATGTTTAGAATTTCTGTCAAAACTTTATTATGATGAAGGTCTGAGTTGTAGTGCAATTAATTCAGCCAGAAGTGCATTGTCCTCATATTTGGTTCTGGATTCAGAAAGAAACTCAATTGGGTCACACCCAATTGTTTCCAGACTAATGAAAGGAATCTTTAATTCCAAACCACCGAAACCTAGGTACGTGACAATCTGGGATGTAAGTGTGGTACTGAAACTACTTCGTGAATGGTCATCAAGTGTGTCTTTACCTTTGGTCAAGCTCAGTATGAAAGTATTCATGCTTATGGCATGAGTGACAGCACAACGAGTGCAAACACTTGGAAAATTACAAATAGACAGTATGGAAGTAACTGAAGACAAGGTTACATTCTATATCTATGAACTAAAGTAAATTAGACCAGGTGTGACAGGATTTAAAATTATGCTAGCAGCATATCCAAATGATCCATGTCTCTGTATTAAGACATATTTATTACAATACATTGAGGTCACAAAGAATTTGAGAATACGGAAACTGGGTTGTTGATCACACACAAGAAACCACACAAGAGAGTTTCAATACAGACTATTTCCAGGTGGATAAAAGAAGTCTTAACAGCTGCTGGTATTAACACTTATGTTTTTACGTCTCACTCGACTAGGGCAGCAGAAACGTCGGCGGCCAGGGCAAAAGACGTCCCCGTCGACCATATCCTCGCAGCCGCCGGGTGGTCCAATGAGTTGATGTTTCAACATTTTTACCATCGGCCTATTGTTAATGTGGGATTGTTTGCAGAAACTATTTTAAGTTCTGTGTAAATTCCTCTGGTTTAAAGGGGATCTGATTCATTTCATTATTGAAATGAATTACTGCATTTGTGGTACAAATGTTATTATGAATGCATGATTGATTATTCTCGTTCCGAGTCAATCTATGCAGTGAGAAGCCGGGATTGATCCACGGCATGAAATCACAAAGCTTTAAAATCTTCACGTAGTCACTCACGTGACTCCGAAGTAAAATAGTAAGATTAAACGAGAACTTACCTAAGTTTGAAGTTTGATCTTTATTTTATGAGGAGTTACGTAGGTGATTACGTGCCCACCACGACCCTACCCTCTATCATAAAGGTCAGATGGAAGTTCTTGTATTACTCGTTTTTATTATGAGACTATATTACTTCGGTTGTTGTTTTTTGTGATTTCACATCACTGCTTTGAAGATTGACGCGCAGGCGCACTGGCGGGGTTCTTCACGTAATCACCTACGTAACTCATAAAATAAAGATCAAACTTCAAACTTAGGTAAGTTCTCGTTTAATCTTACTATTCATTGCCACAGATGGCTGTGGAGGCCAAGACATTGGGTATGTTTAAAGTGGAGATTGACAGGTTCTTGATTAGTAAGGTTATGGGGAGAAGGCAGGATAATGGGGTTGAGTGGAAAAACTCATCTGCCATGATCAAATAGTGGAGCTGACTCAATGGGCCGAATCACCGAATTCTGCTCCTATGCCTTATGAACATGATACTTGCGGGAGAGCGAGGTGTGTATGTGTGCTAGCATTGCAAAGTGCTCACTTCATGTTATTTATCTTCCTGCAGTGACAGACCTTTTGAACCTAGCTTGTTCGAGTGCATTGCCAGGAGGAGGCACCAATTTGGAGCTGGCCCTGCATTGCCTACATGACACTCGTGGAGATATCTTGGTAACTCAAGAGCGCACAATGTTTGTTTGCTATTTTGTTGGAGGGTTTTGTTGCATTCCTTGTCATGGTTCAGCTATGTCCAACACTGTCCGTGTCTACCCTTCTGAGAATATCATTAAATTAGAATGGACAGTGATTGGCAGACAGGACTAAATCATAAAGGTCAGTAAAGGACTTCTGGTGGGTGCGTTAGTAGTAAGTTAAAAAATAGAGGTAAGGTCATGAAATAAAGAAGTAGAAAGCAAGAATTTGTAAGAATATA
This sequence comes from Malacoraja senta, assembly GCA_038087875.1. Lineage (NCBI taxonomy): Eukaryota > Metazoa > Chordata > Chondrichthyes > Rajiformes > Rajidae > Malacoraja > Malacoraja senta. Next base: position 18,810 of record JAXLNO010002468.1, on the reverse strand, counting down.
GAGCAATACACAAAGTCTGATCTGAATTTGATGCCGAGATCAACAATTTGCCTGAACGTCATCCATATCCTCCATCACCTGGGCGTGCGCTGATCAACTGGCAGAGGTGTTCACCAACATCTTCGACCTCTCCCTGAGTCAGTCTGTGGTTCCCACTCCCTTCAAAGCATCCATCATTGTTCCTGTTCCATAGAAACCATTAATCTCCTGTTTAAATGACAACCGTCCTGTCGCACTGACATCAGTCATCATGAATTGCTTCGAGCGGCTAGTCAAAACTCACATCTGCTCCTCTCTCCCTGACCATCTTCAGTTTGCGTATAGACCAAACAGGGCCACGGACAATGCCATTGCCATTAGGAAAAGGGGAGATGCAGCGAGACCTGGGTGTCATGGTACACCAGTCATTGAAAGTAGGCATGCAGGTGCAGCAGGCAGTGAAGAAAGCGAATGGTATGTTAGCTTTCATAGCAAAAGGATTTGAGTATAGGAGCAGGGAGGTTCTACTGCAGTTGTACAGGGTCTTGGTGAGACCACACCTGGAGTATTGCGTACAGTTTTGGTCTCCAAATCTGAGGAAGGACATTATAGCCATAGAGGGAGTGCAGAGAAGGTTCACCAGTGATTCCTGGGATGTCAGGACTTTCATATGAAGAAAGACTGGATAGACTTGGCTTATACTCGCTAGAATTTAGGAGATTGAGAGGGGATCTTATAGAAACGTACAAAATTCTTATGGGGTTGGACAGGGTAGATGCAGGAAGATTGTTCCCGATGTTGGGGAAGTCCAGGACAAGGGGTCACAGCTTAAGGATAAGGGGGAAATCCTTTAAGACCGAGATGAGAAAAAACGTTTTCACACAGAGAGTGGTGAATCTCTGGAACTCTCTGCCACAGAGGGTAGTGGAGGCCAGTTCATTGGCTATATTTAAGAGGGAGTTAGATGTGGCCCTAGTGGCTAAAGGGATCAGGGGGTATGGAGAGAAGGCAGGTATGGGATACTGAGTTGGATGATCAGCCATGATCATATTGAATGGCGGTGCAGGCTCGAAGGGCCGAATGGTCTACTCCTGCACCTATTTTCTATGTATCTAACTCACACTGCGCTCACCCACCTGGACAAAGGGAATACATATGTGAGAATGCTCTTCATTGACTACAGCTCGGCATTCAACACTATCATTCCCTCAAAACTCGTCCCCAAGCTCCTTGATCTTGGACTGGAGACCTCCATCTGCGGCTGGATTTTCGACTTCCTGACGGGCAGGCCCCAGGTTGTGAGAATTGGCAGCCACACCTCTTCCTCACTGATCCTCAACATAGGCACACTTCAGGGCTGTGTGCTCAGTCCTCTCCTGTACTCCCTGTTCACGCAAGACTGTACCGCTGAGCACAGCTCCAACATCATCTTAAAGTTTGCTGACGACACGACCATCCTGGGCCTCATCACAGACAATAATGAGATGGCCTATAGAGAAGAGGTGAAGGCACTAAACAGCCGGTGCCAGGAAAATAACCTCTCTCTCAATGTCAGCAAAACTAAAGAGATGATCGTGGACTACAGGAGACAGCAGGGGAGTGGACACCTCCCCATCCACATCAGTGATGCTGAGGTTGAAAGGGTCAGTAGCTTCAAGTTCCTTGGTGTACACATCACTGTGGACCTCTTTTGGACACTGCACACGGACACAGTAACTAAGAAAGCCCGCCCGCGGCTCTTTTTCCTGAGAAGACTGAGGAAGTTTGACATGAACGCCAGCATCCTCACAAACTTCTACAGTTGCACCATCGAGAGTCTGCTGACGGGCTTCATCACAGTCTGGTACGGGAACTGTTCTGCCCACAGCCGCAAATCATTACAGAGAGTGGTGAAGGCGGCACAGCACATCACTGGCAACTGTCTCCCGGACATTCAGGACATTTTCCACAGGTACAGCACATCACTGGCAACTGTCTCCTGGACATTCAGGACATTTTCCACAGGTACAGCACATCACTGGCAACTGTCTCCTGGACATTCAGGACATTTTCCACAGGCGGTGCCTACCACCAGAACTTAACAGTTTTTATCATCATGCCATCAGGCTTCTGAACTCATAAACGCATCATATATGTTGATTATTTTATTTATCATTGTCTTTTACCTACCAATGTCACTTTTATCTTATCTTTTTTTACCTTAATTTTATCCTTGTAATATCATTGCTGAGGTGACTTGTCAAACACATTTCATTGTACCGTTGACCCTGTGTTAACCTACTTATGACAAATAAAACTGAACTGAACCTGTGCCTATCTAAACGTCTATGAAATACCACTATTGTACCTGCCTCCACCACCATCCCTGGCACTCACCACCCTCTGTGTAAAAACATGCCCCGCACATCTCCTTTAAACTTTGCTTCTCTGCAAGGGTGCCTTCGATTGTGTAACTTAATAATGTGAGCTGCAAGGGCGCCTCTGATTGCCCAGAGTGCTGCCAGGACAATATAACAGTTGGACATTTCTTGCCACTCCAACAAACCACTATGGCCCCTCCAGCCTTGGACCTCTTGGTTGGTTATTGCTCCAAACACACCTTGACTAATATGTGAATAAATGTCACAGTTCTTCCTTTGATAGACACAAACCTGCTACAGATTAGATATGGGGATGCAGTGTAGCCCAGAGAATCCCCAGTATTAATGTAAAAGAAACGTCATTTATATCAAATTTCTTAATCTGATTCTTTTATGCTGCATTTAACCTTTATAAGTAATTACAGAGCAATTGCAATGAGGTGTATTAATGTTCCACAGTTCTGGCTTGATGTTATTTCCAGCACCTTTTCTTGCAGGCCGGTCTGGATATATTATTGATGAAAGATGCAAGACGGGACCTTGCACATCCTCTGGGAGATTATCACTATACGGGTAAGAGCAAAGCCACTTAAACAGGAGCCCGTTTCAGCCTTCAGCAGGCTGGGTGAGAGTTTCAGACACACTTTCAGAATACTGAAGTGTTAGAGCTTTCCTCTTGCACACTCTGCCGCAGTCTTGCAGCCTTACCTTTAGTTTCTGTGATGGGTTTCTCAGTATGTCTCTTCAATTTAGGGACTGAGAAGTGGACTACGGCAGAGAAAAAGATGTTCAATAAAGCAATTTGCCTTTACAACAAGGATTTCTTCCTGATGCAGAAGATGGTAAGTGAATATCTGGTAGCAAGCGCACTCTGTAAAAAAACAGGTAGAAACTCTGTAACTTCTGCCAACATTAATTCTGATATTTTGCAGGGTAATTTGCACCATCGTCTCTTGAAAAAAATATTTTATTCCGGCATAGAAGGAGACTGCAGACTGTCAGGCTGAAGAAGTGTCTCGATCCGAAACATCCATGTCCATTTCCCTCCACAGATGCTGCCAGACTCGCTTAGTCCTTCTGGCACTTTGTTTTATGCTCAGGGCATAGAATGATATGGACCAAGTACGGGATAATGAGGTTAATTTAGAGACCAACGTGATCAGCATGGACATGGTGGGCTGAAGGGCCTGTTTCTGCGCTCTATGGCTTTATCATGAGGAAGCTCATGGGTCTCAAGAGAGGGAATGAATGGTTGTACCAGTCCCTGGTATAGGTACATTTCCCAGCCAGAACCACTAATCTGATTAATTACCTGCATAAAGTCCATTTATAACAGTACTGTGGTTTCCACAAAAAAATTACAGTAAGACACAGGGCTGGAATAACTCAGCGGGTTAGGCAGCATCTCTGGAGAACGTGGGTAGGTGACGTTTTGGGCCAGGATCTTTCCTCAGACTGAAGAAAGTGAGAGGTTTACCTCTGAATTCATCCCCAGTAAGCCTGCATTGTGCCTCTGACATTCATTTCATTGATATCTCTTCTGGACCATGACGGTACCAAGCTGTCGGTGCAACCTCCCGGGTGTATTTGAGACAGGGAGCGTTTATCTTTAGTCAACAGCACCAAATGGGTTGGATCTGGTTGCCTTCACTCCTGCTCTTTCAGTTCCTTCGAAGTTAATGCAATTGAATGTACAGAGGTAAGAACAAACAGATGGTGAGACCCTTACATGAGGATTTGTGCATCTGTGCAAGATGCAGGACAACAGGGACTGCAGATGCTGGAATCTAGAACAAAGGCAGAAGGCTGGACGAACTCAGCTGTGGAGACAGAAGGGGTAAGTCGAGACTTTGAGCTGGTACCCTGCTTCTGGACTGAGAGTGAACAGGACAGATTGCAAGAATATAAAATGCCAACATTTTTCTTCCTGAGTGAAAGCCAATATATCTCAGGAAAAGTTGCCATACTTGTAAAGAGAGTTAGTTTGACTCAATAGTTGGTCTTGTAACAGAGCTCTCTGCAGTGCTTCATGCTGAGGTATAGTTAGCTGCTGCCACCTAGTGACCGGCGAGGGCAGCACGGCAGAGGTGGTTAAAGAATGGTTGTCCATTTGCGGAGCTTGCCTTTGGAAACAACCCAGGCTGTGGGATTAGAAGTCTGCATACAATATGGGTTTGGATGGGAAGCAGCTGAACTGCAAGTATAATGTAACTCAAAAATACAGCTGGTTCTTAATTACATAATATCTCCTGACCTGAAGACACTGGAATCTTGAGCAAGACAAAGTGCTGGAGGAACTAACTCAGCATGTTGAGTAACAGTGGTGTGTGCTTGGAGGAACCCGACTGGGGCAATCCACATTCATTTCACTACGGAACTTCCAGTTGTTAGAAAGAGGTCAGGAGATAAAAAACACAAAGTACTGGAGGAACTCAGCACGGCAACCAGCATCTGTGGAGGGAATAGACAGGTGACGTTTCGGGTCAGCAATCTTCATAATTCCCTCTCTACTGATGCTGCCTGACCTGCTGTGTCCTCAGCACTTTATGCTTTTATCTCATGACCTCTTTCTAACAACTGGAAGTTCCGTGGTGAAATGAGTTGGATACCTCAGCATGAAACATCGCAGGGCATGGATTGCCCAGCCCAGCACCCATGACCCGGAGCTCCAAGCACACACCGCTGTTCTCTAAAGGGTGTTTGGAAATGATTATAGGCTTATGTGTCTGTGTCTATCTTAACTTTTATAGGTTGTTTTGAGAGGGTGGTGTAGATGCAATTTCATTCTTCAACAGTTTGAAATTGAGAGCTCCTCATGGTATTGGGATCAACAAAGCAGTGAGTATGGGCACAGGTGGTCAGTGCATCCCGCTGATGCATGCTGCTCTAGAATGCTGTTGTAGGATGACATAGTGGTGCGGCTATTACAGCACCAAAGCCCTGGTTCAATCCTGGCCTCTGCTGCTGTCTGTGGAGTTTGCACCTTCACCCTGTGACCACTGCGTTTCTTGGTACAGATTACGGGGCCGATTTTACTCATTGCCGCCATTATTAGGGATTTAGTCCACTGCATAACTCAAGAAACATAGGAGTCCAAAGAGGAAATATGCCCTTTGTACTAATCCCCAGGTAGCTGATCAGAAAGTCAGCCTTGTTCTGAATCAGTTACTACATTCATGGGCTCGCTGTTTTTACAGATAAAACACAAGACTGTGGCTCAATGTGTAGAGTATTACTACACTTGGAAGAAACAGCTAAAATTTGAGTGGAAAAGATCACGTCTGCTACAGGAAGAGGAAATAAAACGTGAAACAGACAGTGCTGGAGATGGAAAGGAATTCAAAAAGCCGGTTAGAAATATTCTTACTTCCATAGAAATGCTCCAGGCTACTGACAGGGCAATATACGATGCCCTCCACAATGTTTGGGACAAAGACCCATCATTTATTTATTTGCCTCTGTACTCCACAATTTGAGATTTGAATGATCCCAAACATACTGCTAAAGCAACAAAGGAGTTTTTCAAAGCTAAAAAATGGTCAATTCTAAAGTGGCTAAGTTAAAGTGCACATTGTCAGATTTTATTGAATGGGTATTTTTTATACATTTTGGCTTCACCATGTAGAAATTTCAGCAGTGTTTTTACATAGTCCCCCCATTTCATGGCACCATAATGTTTGGGACACATCAATGTCATGTAAATGAAAGTAGTCATGTTTAGTATTTTGTTGCATATCCTTTTGCATTCAATGACTGCTTGAAGTCTGCGATTCATGGACATCACCAGTAGCTGGGTGTTTTGGTACCGACTTGACAAGCTCAAGGGCTGAGGCTCCTCTACACTGTCGCTACCTCTGTTTCCCTGCCTGCCTCACTTGCAGTCACACTCTCCTCACCATGGACAAATTGGAAGCAGTTACTCTAACAGGTGATTCTCCCCATCCCTGATGTGCTGCAGCGTTTGCGCTCAGATACTTTGTAAAATTGGTTTTACATTTCCGTTTGCAGGCTTTACCTTCATGAAGCTGACGGCACAGTTGGTTTCAGTTCTATTCTACTGTGTGCCTTTCACCCCCGAGTGGGAGCCCTGCAATATAATTGGTTTATATACGTTGAACATCTAAAAGGCATCTAGATCGGCACAAATAGTCCAGGCACACAAGGCCATGTACGTAATGTGGGCAATGCTGATTAGTACAGGTACAACAGTCAGCTTGGTCGATGAGCTGAAGGTCCTGTGTCTGTGCTGTACGACTATGTCTACAGTACTATCAGACCCACTGCCTCTTCAGCGAGAGGTTTATAGAGGTGAATATTACAAGGGAAGATGCCAGATCAATAATGAAAGTATTGAAGAGGCAGTGAGGTAAAACAATGAATATGCAGAGAACTGGACGGGTACTTGCTTGAGCAAGTGAGTGAAGGAATGGTACTTCTGGAACTGACTACAAGAATGATCCCAGGAATGAGTAGGTTAACCTATGAAGAGCATTTGTCGGCACTGGGCCTGTACTCGCTGGAGTTGAATGAGAATGAGGGGGACCTCTTTGAAACGTACAGAATAGTGAAAGGCTTGGATAGAGTGGATGTGGAGAGGATGTTTCCATTAGTGGGAGAGTCTAGGACTAGAGGTCATAGCCTCAGAATTAAAGGACGTTCTTTTAGGAAGAAGATGAGGAGACATTTCTTTAGTCAGAGGGTAGTGAATCTGTGGAATTCTTTGCCACGGAAGGCTGTGAAGGCCAAGTCAGTGGATATTTTTAAGGCAGAGATAGATTCTTGATTAGTACGGGTATCGGGGGGGATATGGGGAGAAGGCAGGAGAATGGGGTTATGAGGGAGAGATAGATCAGCCATGATTGAATGGTGGAGTAGACTTGATGGGCCGAATGGCCTAATTCTACTCCTATTCCTTATGACCTGAAGCCTGCGAGGATCTGTACTTTTCCTATAAAGTAGCTGGAGTAACATTGATGATTAGTGGTAACATTTTATCAGAGCAAGTTGTCGTCAGATATTTTCATCTGTTATTTCCACCCTCAGTCATGCTTAGCTTCACAGAATCTGAGCGCTCCTTACCAGAGAAGTGCCAACCGGGAGAACACAAGGAAGAAGGTGGTTCGTGCTAAGTCCAGCTCGTCCCCATCTGTTCAGTGTCTGGCAGGAGTCCAGGACAAGAGCGAGAAAAAACCCACCATCGGCAATTTCCCGTGTAAAGAATGCAGCAAGTAGGTGCAAGTGTGAGTGGCGGAGTCTGATTGAAAGGGCAGTACGAGGTTTTAGTCAACAGCTGTGATTTTAGTCAGGTTGTGATTGTGCAGCAAAGATGTCGCCTGGATCGGAGGGCTTGAGTTATCAGGAGGGATTGTTCGTCTTTGTAGAGCAGAGGAAGATAGAGGTATATGAAACATTCTTAAAACTAGAGGGCACAGGATTAAGGTGGGAGGGAGGTTTAGAGGGGATTAAAATGTTAAACACACGGTATCGAATCCACCAGAGGAGGAGGCAGGAACAGATATAAGAGGTATCTGGACAGCAACTTGACTGAGCAGGGTAGAGGGACGTGGAAATAATGTAGGCGTGGGATTAGTGTAGAGACACAATGATCGGCAGATAGTGGGCCAAGGGGTCTCCTACACTAAACCACTGCATGACCGAGCAATAACCGAGTTTGCCCTTTAATCAGTGGACAACACAGGCTTGGTTGTGTTTTTGGAGGCCAGCGACTGCAGTTTTCATTCAAAGCTGCTCTTGGCTTAAGATCAGCCTCATCTTTTGTGCTGATCCTTTCAACCTGGGATTTGAACCAACAACCTTGTGACTTAGAAGCATTTGAACAATCCCTGTCTCCACGCTGTGTCTCTAAAAAATAAACGAAAACCGTGATAGGCGGGTCAGGCAGTATCTGTGGAGAAAGATGGAGAGGACATTTTGCGTTGGGACCCTTCAGACTGATTGGGGGGGGGGGAGGTGAACAAAGTCCGGCTAGTGATGGGTGGATACAGGTGAGGTGGGCGATTCCAGATGGGTGGAATAAGTGACAAAGGCTGGAGGTGAACAGGAGACAAAAGGGTGTCAGATCAGGGGAGTAGAGAAATGGAAAGCCAGAGGGAAGGATATGGGTGGAAGGGGAAAGAGGGAAGATAAAAGGGGATAGGAGTGGGAAAGGAAGGTCTTCTAAAGTTCAGAGGATTTGCTCTTATTGAAGGAACGCCAGGGGTATTGAATAAGTAGACTTGCGGTGACAGAATGAACTGCCATGATACCTCTCTGTAGAATTCACTAACCCAGATGACAGGAAACTAAGACTGGCTGATGGCCTGATGTGTAGAGTGGTATTCTTGGTTATTTAACATTGGCCTGATCTGCAATGGTACGCTGGTTATTTTGATGCTGGCCTTATCTGCAGTTGTACTCTGGTTATTTTGGTGTTGAGACAATAATCGGCTGTAAACCCAGAACGTAGATATTTACCCTGGGTGTACACACATTTATTTCAGAGTGTTTGATAAAGTGAAAAGTCGGAATGCTCACATGAAATGCCACAGGCAACAGGAAGAGCAAGAACGACAGGCGGAGATGAAACGATCGAGAATACGTTTGAAGGCTGAGATAAAGGAGGAACCAGTGGAGACTGTTGTGGTCTTCAATCCAAACAATCTACAGAATCTACAGAACATCAGCACACCTTAGAGTATCAGCACCTGGCAGAGATACACGAGGCTGTGGAGGGGTGAGGAGCAGTGTCTGTCTTGGTTGATACTGATGGATGCTGTGGGCTGAAGACACTGGGATAGAAATACCTGGATGTTGCCCATTGCTGCTCAGTGTTGATATGTACAGCCCTGTCCCTGCAAGATGCACGGTTCCACCAATGCCCCCCCCCCCCCATACATTCCAACAAGTTGACCCACCACAAATTAAAGCCAATACCTCTTTTAGTCTGATGTACTGAGCAGAACCATAGCATTCCCATTTTAACCTGCCCTGAAAATTCCTTTGCCTTTATTCACTTTTTGCATTTTTTAAAGCGTATCTTTGACAGCAAAGTGATATTTTCATTATTTTACCAGTGGTTAATAATAATTGCTGGAGTTGTTCATGCAAACTATTTTATAGTGTTTTCAGATTGATATATTTGAAGGAAATGTGAATTGTTTTAAGCAACCTGTGGGTGATGTCCCTCAGCATCAGGTCATCTGGAATTAAACAGCAGATGCTTTTTAACCAGGGACAATCACGGAGATCCTTGGCCAAACCCATCTTGGGTTGACAGACTATGTTAAAGTTGGCTGTCCTAAAACACATTAAACCTGGTGCCCACGCACCAGGTTTGCATCTAGGAGTGGGACAAGCAGCTGAAACTGACCTTTTGTTTGAAAAAACAGCCGAGCTGTGTGGTATATAACAGAAAGCCAAGTCAATGCAAGGCAAAATGTAAAATATTTTTATAGGGAGCTGCAGAAAAGTGTTAAATATGTCCCTGCTTACCTTCACAAAAATCCAACTGAGCATCACGTCCTGTGGTCCCTTCATTCCTTCTGTTCTGTTATGCGACTAGAGAATTTAGGAGATTTACAGAATATTTTATGCTATTAAGCTGCCACCCATAGGAACTACTCCCAAGATGCCTTGGACATGTTAAAGTAGAACTCTTTGAAAAAATGAAAAACTTAAATAATGCCAGCTGTTAACATTCATACTGGCTAAAAAGGCAGGCCACATTAAGAGAACATTTGATCCAAACGAGACTGGAAATACATTTAGACCAGAGCAGTCTCAGGCACGTTGAATGATAGTCAGGGTTTATGGTCAAATGGTCATTTAGACTCTTGCCACTGTGTAAATGCCTGTGAAACAGCACGATCAACTCAGTGCTAGCAAGCAGCACAACGTTCATCTATTGAACAAAAACTCAAACTAATAAATCTCTGTTGTTGCGTCTCCAAACTTAGATCAAGAATGGAAGCGTCAGTAATCTCTTCATTTTGTATTTGTACATTGTTGTATATTTAGTTTAAGATCCAAACCCAATAGGTAGTTGATAGGTTACCAGAAGATTGCAATGGATGTATTTTTAACCTTTTTTTTTGCCAGTGTTTAGTTTTCATTTGTATATAAGTATTTGTACAAATACTGCACCACAATGTGTGTTTACATTTATGTTGGAGAATTGTGATGCGAGGAGTGAGTGGGGATCTGTCTCTCATCTGATTCTTCACCTCATTTCTGTCTCTGGGCAGCATACAAGTTATAAGCACTGATGTGTTACAATTTTATGGAGTTATGGTTTTGTTTGTGGGTAAAATATCTTTTAAACAATCATTAGGTGAAACCCCACTGATGCTCCAAGCACATATTTCTTTGAGAATATGCGGAATTGTTTGAATAAACATTATGTTGACTGTTGGGAATATTATTTCAGTGTTGTGTTTAAATCACTTTTCATTCTGAAGAAATACTAAATGATCCGAGATAAACACATGTCAGTCAGTATCTCTTCTTCACATTGCCATCTTGGCAAGACCCAATGGATCTTTCACCCACAAACAAAACTGTAGCCACTCTTTTCTCAAGGAGAGACACGTGCACTTAACTGACCAGTAAGTGTGCAGAGGAAACTTGAACAATCCTCCAGAAATGCTGATCGATTCTGAACTGCTGGTCAACATTTTGTCTCTAGAGGAACAGTATGTCACAGGTGTCTGCCCAGCCCCAAACTCAACCTCTCCACTTTCTCACAGCAATGTAGAACTGAAATCAATTCAATGAAGTTTCAATATTAAAACATCTTTAATCTGCAAAAAAAAATCATAAATGCAACCAGAGAAAGCAAAAACAAAAACTACCAGATAACCAGACGTCAGTCCAGCAGAAACAGTGCGCTCCCCGTTAGGTTTCCGTGTTCTAGGAAGCGCATTTAATCCAAAGAGCATTTCTTTCAAAACAGTTGCATTTAGCCTCTTGCCACTGTGTGAACAGGACATTACAGAAAAGTGTTTGCAAAACCACCAACAATTAATTCTCCCACATGCAAGAAAACTGCAGGTCTGAGCAGACAACTAGCAAGAAGATATTGTTGGTCCTTCCATGAAAGACAAAAGCAATAAAGGCTTTGGATGTTATTACCTGTATCTGGGGTGGCCTGAACAAGACAGGGCCTTCACTGCATTTAATATGGTTTGTTTTAAAACACCAATGCATGATTTTCTGTAAGAAAATGCCTCTTAACGGATGGTTGGGGAAGAGGGAAAAACGAATCCAAAATTATTTCTACAAAAATACTACAGATCTAGAATCAGTACACTCAGGTGCACCCAAGACCCGAAGACGAACATCTGTGAACTACAAAACACAAAGGTTGATGCAGGTGTGGCAAGGCCTGGACCCAGCTACTTTCCTGCCTGCTGGGCTTGTCTACGCAGCAGGATGTAGATCTTCTCCTTTAGCCAGTCCTTGTTGTACGGCTGGTACGTCTGCGTGTCTGCTCGGTAACTGGAGAACAAACACAGTGCCGTCAGTGTCGAGGACCTTCAATGATCCAACTGCCACAACTCACATTTCAGGTTGGGACCCTTCGACCCAGACCCGCTGAGTTTAAGATTCCAGCATCTGCGTCCACCACAGCCCTCACTGGGAATCCTACACAGCCAGAGGTGTTGAATAGACTAAGCTTCCCCACATCCCCACAATCGCAGGCAAGACTTTAGCCCAACTTCATTCACTCCATGCAATGTCCGGATATGATAAGAGCACAAGCACAGAGGGCAAAGATAGATCAACCATGATTAAATAGCAGGGTACACTTGAGCCAAGTCCACGTCGACCACACTAGTTCTATATTATCCCACCTTCTCATCCACTCCCTACACAGTCAGGGCAATTTACAGAGGGCCAAGTAACCTACAAACCTGCACGTCTTTGGGATGTGGGAGGAAACCGGAGCACCCAACCCCCAGAGATAGTTGAGGTTGGGACTATCCCATCGTTTAAGAAACAGTTAAGACAGGTACATGGATATGAAAGGTTTGGAGGGATATGGACCAAGCGCCGGCAAGTGGGACTAGTGTAGCTGGGATATTGTTTGCCGGTGTGGGCAAGTTGGGCTTGAAGGGCCTGTTTCAGCGCTGTATCACTCTATGACTTCCCACAGACAGCACCCGAGGTCATGATTGAACCCGGGTCCCTGAGCTGAGGCATTCTGCAGTCCCGACTGCTCCAGTCTTCTGGATTTATAAGAGCAAGTCGTCGTGACCTGCCCCTGACCCCATAAACCACCCTGGTCGTTCATGGAGCTTCATGTGTGTAGAAAAGAATGAGTGTACAGGCGATCGCTGGTCGTCGTAGACTCAGTGGGCTGAAGGACCTGTTTCCACGCTGTATCTCTAAACTAAACTTCCCTTGGATGAGGAAGCTGAGGGTTAACAAGGTAGCGTGAAGGACTTGAAGTGCAGATCTAAGCCAGGTGAAACAGGCTGGGTAGATTTCCCCTGTTGCTCTGGGAACTGAAGGCAACACTTACACAAGGCAGCTCAGATCAGCAAGGTCATCGATGAAGTCAAAGAGTTGGCTGATGTCATACGTGATGGACGGACTGTTCGGGTTCATCCTCTTCAAATGCTCTTCAAACATTTTACAGACACCTGGGAAGGAGCAGATTCAAATGTTTTAAATGTAACAAGCAACTGCAGACGCTGGTTCAAATACCAAACATAGACACAGAGTGCTGGAGTAAATCAGCAGGACAGGCAGCATCTCTGGAGAACAAGGGCCCTGACCTGAAACATCACCTCTCCATGGATGCTGCCAGACCCGCTGAGTTACTTCAGCACTGTGTTTCCTGGCATTTTAAACGTACTTTGTAGTTTACATATTGCATGGAGCCTGTGATGCAACAGTTCTGGGCTGCTGCTGCAGCAATTAGGGGCCGAACCCTAACCCAATCCCCTTCCCTAAAACCACAGGGGAAACAAGCAGCATTATCAAACAAATTACACGTTAACACAAAGTGCTGGAGGATCGCAGCGGGTCAGGCAGCATCTGTGGAAGGAAATGGACAGATGACGTTAAGGACACCAACCCAGAACACTGTCCATTCCCTGTCCAGATGCTGCCCAACCAGTTGAGTTCCTCCAGCACTTTGTGTTTTGCTCGGTTCCAGTATTTGCAGTTCTTTGTGTCCGGAAATTTTGCATTATATCGTACACGGTGTGGGCAGGGAGTATTACACTTGTTCACAGGTAGGAGCGACACAGCACGGAAACTGGCCCTTCGGCCCAACTCCTCCATGCCGACTATGTTGCCACATCTACACCGGTCCCACCTGCCTGTTTGGCCCATATCCCTCTAAACTTGTCCTATCCATGTACCTGTCCAAATGTCTTTTAAATGTTGTGGTACCTGCCTGAACTACCTCCTCTGGCAGCTCGTTCCATACACCCACCACCCTCTGTGTGAAAAGTTTGTCCTCG